>JAPIWU010416574.1:0-27514 GCA_037576205.1 Pyrocystis lunula | reverse complement strand
GAGCCAGCGCCAGCGCGGTATCGGGCTTATCACTTAGTCGCATTGCAACTGCGAAACTATTTGCCCAACTCAATGGTGGTAAGTGTTGATAACCAAATTCAGTAGAAACTTCAGCAAAGTGGTTATTGATAAATCCTGTAATTGCAGAAGGATCATCTGGCGCCTCAGGCGACAGATAGCCAAGCATTTCACGATTGGGATCATACCAGTCAAACAGAAATCTTAATGCGTCATACTCTGAGATAAGCGGCACACTGCCGTGGCTATCATCACCATAATACTTCCATGCGAAGCTCAAACCACTTCTGCTATCCACTTCGGCTGTTTCGGAAAATTCAAGAATGGAACGGATATGTCTTGTTTGCTCACTGGTATCATCCCGCACCCTGTCGTAAGTCATGCCCGGCCGCATCGTGTTGGCGACAGAAACGAAAAGTGACTTTCCTGAGAAATTCATTTCATTCAACGCTCCAAGTCCCTTGCGAAGAATTGCCTGCTCGTCCCACCACAGGCTGGGGTCAATGGCGACATAGTTTTCAAACAGCTCGGTGCGTTCGATGAGTGCTTCTATCGCCATTAGCCCACCCAATGAATGTCCGATAAAAGTGCGATAAGTGCTGGCAGGGTAGTTCTGTTCAATATAGGGAATGGCTTCACTCTCGATGAAGTCCAGAAAGGCTGTACCACCACCGGTCGTGCCATCAGTGTGGGTAGGTGTGAGATCACGCATGCGATCAGTGTTCGGAAAACCCACGATCAGCATTTCCGGTAACACCATATTGCCGTTCACTACACTGAGCTGATAAAGCATTCCCGCGACTGAACGAAAATGGCCATTGCCATCCAATAGATAGATCACTGGATACTGCTCAAGATCATTGTCGGGGTTGTCATCGGTCACGCTGCGCGGCAAATGAATCCACAGATCCCGATCTTCTTCGAGGATACTGGATGAAATTGTTTCTATGTGCCCCAGAACAATGTCATTGCTCTCGTCAGCTTCCATATTGGAAGGAGCTGGCGCGGGTTCAATGTCTGAGGTTTGTGGTTCCTGAGGCTGACATGCACACAGGATAAGGAAAATTGCATAAATACTAAATTGGGAAATGGCTTTGCTGGTAGACATGATGCTGTTACTCCTGCCGCAATTGCGGAAAGAATTGAGATTGATCTATTGCAATGATATGTAGACCCCGATCGCCTCCTGTGCAAGTAAGTCTACCTGCCGGGTATCTTTCACAAAGAAGCCTATTGAATTGTCTTCGTTGATCCAGTGTTCGATACCATGTTCTTCCAGTTGCACTAGCAGGTCTTCCAGAATTTCAGGATTACGCATAGTGAACGAATCTTTGGCCATTGGATCCTGCTCGGATGGCACAGACTCCTGAGTCACTTCTGCTGCAGGACCACAGCTTGCGAGAAAGAGAAATAGAAACGAGGCGGAATAGAACTTCATGATTCCCGTGATCTCCACAAAATCAGTTCACATCATACCAACAAGCGAATCAACCCTCATCTTCCAATGCGCCGTAAGCCAACCCGAGGGCATGATTAGAGCAGTTGGTTGAGCGTGCCAGGAATCTTAAAAAGAGAAAACGAAGAACAGGGGATGTTCTTCGTTTTCCAAGACCCGTTTTCAGGGATAGCGCATCGATCATGTTTCAGCTGTCTGCTTCAACCATACAGAAGGCATTCAGCTTATTGCCGTCAAGATCACGAAAATATCCGGCATAGAATCCTGAATTGTTGCCTTCTGGTCGAAATCCGGGATCGCCCTCGTTTGCGCCACCAAGCTCCAATGCCTTCTTGTGCAATGCGTCCACTTTCTCCGGCGTCTCCATAAACAACGCCACCATGACGCCGTTGCCAACGGTTGCCGGTTCCTTGTTGAAGGGAATTGAAACGGCAACAGAAGGTGCGTTGGGCTCTGGTGCCCAGGCGACAAAATAATTTTCTTCTTCCATGAAACGCCCGATTCCCAAGGAGCCAAACAGCTCATCGTAGTAAGCGGTGGCTCTCGGCAGGTCGTTTGTTCCAATAGTGACATAACCAATCATTGCGTTTTCCTCTCTTGATATAGCTGGTTTGCTGAGGATTTTGACTATACCGACACCCTGCTGACAGCATGGTGTCAGTAGACTTGCAGTAGCCTATAATTTCCAGAAACGGGGTCTTCAGCGAGGTTTGCTGTATTCCGCCACAATAGCCCGATTGCCTGACAATCAGAGCAATCAGAGGACACCACAGAAATGAGAAGAGCCGATCGTCTGATTAAAATAGTCCACTATCTGCGCCGCATGCGGCATGCCGTTACCGCGAAGAAGATCGCCGAGGATTTTGAGATCTGTCAGCGCACGGTGTATCGGGACATCCAGGACTTGATGAATTCCGGCGTGCCGATTTTTGGCGAAGCCGGTGTGGGGTATGTAATCGACAAGAAATACCATCTACCACCCGTGATGTTCGACTTCGATGAACTGGAAGCCATCGCACTCGGGATCAACATGGTGTGTAACTGGACTGATGAAAAATTTTCCCTGAAAGCCAGGAATGCGCTGGAAAAAATTCAGGCAGTACTTTCCGATTCACTGCTGCATGACATGGAGCAACTCACGACTTATTCGGAAGAGAGTCGCGGCAAGATTCCCTGGGAAGCAGACTTCTCTGAAATCAGAGAATGCATCCGTAGTCGCCGCAAGATTGCATTTCAATATACCGACTTGCAAGACAATGTAAGCCAGCGAAAAATCCGGCCTTTATCTCTGGGATTTTTTGGGCCAGTTTGGCTGGTCACTGGCTGGTGTGAATCCCGTGGCGACTTTCGCAATTTTCGACTGGATCGAATAAGTCATTTTCTTGCCTGTGATGAAATATTCAAAGATGAGAAAGACAAAAACTTGAAATCCTATCTCGCCAGAGGCTGTTGAATCATTCTTTGGATTAATTCGTAGTGAACTACTTAGCAGACATTAAAGAAGGTTTATTTCAACCCGTGAAGTCGGCTCCAAAATGAGTTCATACAATGAAAGCACTTCATTACTGGGGTTACTCACTTCTTCCCTGAAATGAAATCCCAGTCGTTCCAGTAGCCGAATCGATTTCGAGTTATTCGCAACTGTAATGGCCCAAAGTAACTTTAACCCGAGCGTCTCTCTTGAGTACTCAATGACCATGCTTGAGGCTTCAGCTGCGAATCCTGCACCGGCATATTCACTCAAGAGCGCAAACCCAAGGTCCGTATTTTCCAGAAATGGCCGTTTTACGAGGCCACATAAACCCATTGGCGCTGCGCTGTCTTTTGCCTCGACTAACCATAATCCCCTGCCTTCGTTGTAGCCCGGTAGAATTCTTTGCTGCAGATAATCGCGCGCGCCGGCTTCATCTTGCACGTCATGCTCGGCAATAAATTTTTTCCAGGCCGGTTCTGATAACAAGCGCAGCATAAACGAAGCGTCGTCCAGCACCGCTTCCCTTAGGCGAATTCTTTCTGTTTCCAATAGAAATTCAGGCACGGGTTACGCAAGCTCCAGCTTAAAGATTATTTATCTCAATCCACGCGATGGTGGTGATTGCAGTTATCAGTAATAGTCCCGTGAAGATTGCGGCTCTGATAAACCAGCGCATCGTACCCTCTGCGGCTGGATAACCACCCTGGGATGACTTCTTGCGAACCAAGCCCAGAATTTTAAGTATCGGTGGACGATTGCGGCGGGAATTTGAAAATTGCTCACCCGGTTTTGGACTACCAACTGCCTGCCAGGCTTCCGGATCTTTTTTCGCTAACTCAAGAAAGAAGTCGCTCAGTGACCTTATGTAGAGGAAGTTCACAATAAGAGCCGGCAACATGAATATGAAGATGGCGTAGATTAAATACTCATGTACTTCGCTGGGATCCATGACTCAGTATAAGCGAGATTCAAACTCGTGGAGTAACAGTGCCTTATTGTTAACTAACTCTGGCAAGATAGCGGTCCAGCTGATCAGCAAAGTTCTTGCGATCAGTTTGCGACAATGCTGGCGGGCCACCAGTCTGCACGCCACTTGCACGCATAGTATCCATGAAATCGCGCATATTCAGGCGCGCTTTAATATTGCTCTCGGTAAACAGTTCTCCGCGCGGGGATAAGGCTTGCGCGCCCTTTTCAATCACTTCATTCGCCAGTGGTATATCTTGAGTGATAACCAGATCTCCAGACTGAACTCGTCGCGCGATCTCGTCATCAGCGACATCAAATCCCTGCGAGACTTGAACGCTCTTAAGATTCGGAAACGGTGGCAAAGGAATGCTCTGATTGGCGATGAATGTCGTTTCCAAACCGGTGCGCTCTGCAGCACGACAAATTATGTCGCGAATCACTTTTGGGCAGGCGTCTGCATCGATCCAGATAGACAAGTGATTACGATCCTAATCATCCAACTCGAAGTTGAATCCAACGAATCGTTCCACTTCATCGGGGTCGAGAGAATTGTAAAGCGCATTAGCAGGAACGTTGTCGATTTCAGTACCCAGCCATAGTTCAGCACAACCAGCTTCCTCGGCAAGACCTAACAATTTTCGCATCAAGGCAGCGCCTGCACCTTTGCGCCGCTGATTTACACAAACGTCAACTTCATCGACATATAACCAACGCTCTTTGTCATAAGGTTTATACTCCAACCGCCCGGACGCCATACCTAATAATGTTTGATCTTCGTCGTGTTCTTCATAACAGGTCAAAAAAATCGTGTCTGCTTTGCTCAAATAGATTTGCAGGGATTCCACGTCATAGTTTGAAAGATCATTTGCTTCATCCCAGGACGCACTATTGATATCAGTCACTATCTGCTGCAAATCAGAATGTTCATTTACGACTTCAACAACTAACATAATATTCTCTGTCTAAAATTCGATCCGTGATAAATCAATTCAGGTAACTACCACTGCTGGTTTCAGTCGATTTGCGATGACCATTCCCAACCAGGCCATAGGCAAGTAGGCAAACAGAAGGTCACTTGCGATGAACCAACTCGGCGCCGGGATCATGGTACTGGCAGCAATGCCACCCGCAAGAAACATTGCTGCCATAACGCCAGTAAGCAGCTTTCTGTTTGTCGCGATCAAGCATGCGACGGCAGTGCCAATCAGTGTTCCGAGCGCATGTGCCAGAAATGGTGCAAGCATATTGATCGGCGCCATGAGATGAATGGTTTCTGCCAACGATTCCATTGTGCTCATATCAACCCCGGGCGGTGGCGGTATGAGAATCGGCCCAACGACGACGATACTCATGTTCACAATGCTACCGGCAATAAACCCGGCTAGTACGGCGAGAGTATTACGGATAATTATTTTGGCTTTTATGGCATCCATAAATGGTACTCCAATAGTCAGGAGGCGTGGCCGGGCTTTAACCTATTGATGTCGGCTTGCTCTATTAATTCAGAGTACGCTTAAAAACTCAATAAATGAGATATGGGGATGTTGAGGAAAACTTACTCGCCGCAGCAGTAGAACCTGCTAGATCATGCACTGGGCAACACTAAGCTCTGGTGGAGACATGGAAATAGTGAATGGTGCGACTTGTGAAAGCACGTTCATGCCGAGAAGATTGCGCCCTCCATTTTCGACTACGGCGAACTCGATATTGCCCAGCTGACATGAGTCGCCGATGCGAAAATGTTCCGCGATATAGACATCGAGCACTTTAACTTTGCCATTGGCGAGTCGTGCACCGACACTCCGGGTTTTAGTCACGGTTTGGCTGCTTTTGATTTTCCTGAAGGTGTCCTGATTAATTGTCACCAGGCTCGCACCCGTATCCAGCAGGAATTCCTCTTCAACTCCGTTGATTTCTACAGCAATCTCGAATCCACCCGCCCCGGAGAGTGTCATGGGAACCAGTGATGCTGTCTGTGGCTGTGGCTGTGGCTGGAAATCACTTTCAGCCAATGCCGACCCTGAGCAGATCGAAACCATGAGAATCAGTGCCGAAAAGACGGTTCTGGAAAGTGTGTGTTCGCTACAGATTCTGCGGTATTGCATATCCTGGGCCCGGTCGAGAGATTAACTGGGAATAGGATTTGCAATTACCGAGCCACAACTAAACTATTGATTTCATTGCAAAAGCAAGATTACAGTGCACGAATATCGCACCATATGAGTGCTTTATGCGCTATTATGGTGCAATATGATATGAGCCTGATCTCTTTTTGGAATGCACCTTTGAAGAGATTTGGTCCCTGCATGTATGTGCACTATATAGATTTTATCTATGATGAATTCTTCATTTCTGTGTAAGTGTCTATCGAAAAATTCGCTATATTGACGGCTTAAATCTAGACACAAATGGCAAAGTTGGAGGTTGTAACTATGTTTAAGAAAGTCATCGCATCTGCGTTTATGAGTGCCTTGATAGCACCGTCTGTAGTCATGGCAGCCGATAACACTGAGCAGCAATTTGTGAAAGTGTGGGAAACTGATTTCTCGGGCCGACCACCATTCAAGCGTGTAATGAAAACTATACCACTGGTCGATACTGCGGCTCTTGAATTGGTTGAAACTGAAACCGAAACAGTGACCAAGCGTGTAGTGGAATTCTCCGGCAAACCACCATTCAAACGAAAAACTGTCGAAGTTCCTTTAGTTGACGCCGCCAGTCTTGAAATCGGGCTCGAAGATGCTGATGATGAGACTGAAGCAAAAGCCAAAAGCCCTATGCAAAGCAAGGCACGTTTTAAGCGTCACCCCTAACCTTGCTGTTCGTTAGCAGTATCACTCGAATAATCCGGTGCAGGAATTCTTTGCAAGATACCGGCACCGGTTAACTCGTTTTTGAGTCAGGATGCCCTGTCTCGCATCAGGCGATGCCAGGATTTCAAACACCTCTGTTCGCTCCCAGGAAACTCTCACCAGCACCTTTACTGACTTATTGAGACTTTAGAGAACGCTCAACTATCGCTTCAATATGTATCGCCGCACAATCGATGATTGGTATCTGTGTTTCACCTTCTTGATACACAAGGGCAAGATCTGTCCCACCCATCATGATTGCGTCTACTTCCGCTTCATCCAGATACCAGTTGCAAGCGGAATCAAAAACGGTCCGCTGTGCTTCTGTGACTTGGCCTGTTGTTGCCATCGAAACGTAAGCCTCGTGAACGCTCTCCAGCATGCTGTCTGGCAGCACTATGACATCCGCCGTACTAACCCCAGCATAGAATTTGGATTGCATCACGGTGCGGGTTCCAAGAATGCCCACTCTACTCAGATTCCGGTTTTTAATTGCTGCGTCCACAGCTACCAACAGGTTAATTACTTCAAGGCGTGCTTTAGTCTGAAATTGTGAGATACAAAAATGCCCCGCGACCGATGTCACAACCACACAATCAGCGCCAGCAGAAACCAATCGTTCCGTTAAGTGATTATAGATAGCGACCTGTGCATCTGTGTTCCCAGCTGCGAGATTTCCAAGTAGAGTCGGCGAATCTGCATGGACGATCGTCAACTCGAGTGCAGCGTTTGCACGAGCAAAGGCTGCGATTAATCTACGATAATAATAATCTGTAGCAGCGGGACCTATTCCACCTATTAATCCTATGTGCACTAGCAAACTCCTTTCTACAATCACTCTGTAAACATGCCGACATCATCACCATGAGAAGTGAATTAAATCGGTTCAAAAATATTGATATCACCCTGAACACGCACACTGCCATTTTTTCCCAACTGTTCTTCAGTGGCAAATTTTTTCAAAAACCCTTCATTATCTGGTGTATTTGCAACAAATCTGCTGTCGTCTGATATCAGACGTCCAATGATGATGCCACGTGCCGGGATGCCTTTGATAAAGCATACTGTATAAGTCTCTATCAACGCTGCTCCCTCTGGCGCCTCCGTTACCTGCGGATATTCCAGATCATCGACCTCACCCTGATACTGCGTCGGGTCCTCTCTTTGCCATGCACCATTTACTGGCTGTGTTGAATAAATACCTGTTGCATGCTTCGTCAAATACCCGCCATTCGCTGTAATAAGACCATAAGTTCCAGGATTTCTACGCAGTTTTTCAGCCATTGTGGCAATCGCATGCATGGAATAATTGTTTCCCGGACCACCAAAAAATGGCAAGCCTCCGGTAACGGTTAATCCGCGCGGATCATTGAGTTCGATACCCAGTTCAGCACAGGCGATTTCGACTGCCGAAGGAAAACAGGAATAGATATCGATATAGTCAATATCCGCAATCGTTTTATCAGCCATAGCAAACGCTTTGGCTGCGTTAATGCCGATTGCAGGTGCTGAGAAATAATCACGGCGCTCGCTCACCAGCAGTTTCTCATTCGCTTCCGCGCAGCCATGCAAATAGATCCATTTGTTCGGATTGATACCCAACTCTTTGGCTTTGGCAACCGACGTCATGATGACAGCAGCTCCCTGATTCACACCATCCATTGCATTCATCCATTTTGGATAAGGCAAACCAATGAACCGGTTCTCTTCTGTGACTGTAGATAAATCTTTTACGCTGCGTTGATGTCCATAGAATGAATAGGGATTGGCGGATGATACTTCGCTGAATGGCGCAAATAACTTCGCCATGACTTGCAGCTGTTGCTCGATATTGCGTCCAGCTTTTCCTCGCAGTGCGTTTTCAAAAAGCGGATACGTTTGAATGGGCACTCCAAGACCATGGGCGGATTCATGGGGCGTTGAAAGCGTTTCACCAATACCGCGATCTTCAAGACTGCCAGGGTCTTCTTCTTGCCAATTCAAATCTATTCCACCGCGTAATGCGCGCTGAGCAGTTTTGATTGCTTCCGACCCTGCTAACAAAACCACGTTGGCATGACCCTCTGCAATTTGCTCAGCCATCTCACTAATATATTTTTGCGGCGTATTGCCCCCTACGTTACCGTAGATGGCACGTTCGGGATTCGCATTGATACGCTTTGCGATAGCACGTGGGGGATTTTCAGCACGCCCGAATGGATTAGGCATGCGCGGTCGATTCCAGGAATCCGGGAAGATGCGGATGGCAAGCAACGTATCGATGGCCTCGGTTACGGCTTCCTTGACGCCGGTGTCCGCTAATGCGGCTTTCGCTGCCTCTGCAGCGATTCCCATTGGTGGGTGTGCGTCTTGAGGTTCGACATCGCGCTCAGTGAACTGACCTACTCCGACCAAGATGGGTGTTCGATCTTCCATGTCTGCAGCCTGACTTTATTTCCATCGAATGATGAACTGCATGATAGAACCCACGTCTGGTTTACTGAACCCATTTCAGTGCGCCTCAGACAATTCCTGCAAATTCATATCCAACGGATTCCCGTTTTTTCGCGGCTTCGGCTGAATTTGTAGCAATCGACGGCTTGGCGAAATTGACTACTAGTTTGGCTTTTTGGCAGCAAAAGCCGCTCTCGATTATCCCTATCTTATTGATATTTATATCTATTTTTGATTGGCATGGTTCTCGCATTATCTATGGGACTGGGGATTTCTATTGGTGTGAATACCCAACACGCGTCGACCGTCCATGTGGAGTGGCCGGACAGATTGGAGGAAGATATGAAAACTTTTGGAAATTTAGTCGTTATTTTTCTGGTGATCCTTGGAGGTCTGGCTTTGATTCCATTAGCCGCCATGGGCATGAGCCTGGTGTTTAGTGTGCTGGCTCTGGCGATCTGGTTTCTGCCATTCTGGATTATCGCGACTTCAGACCAGACTACTGGTTTCGAAAAGTTGGCCTGGTTGCTTGCCATGTTTTGTCTGAGCTGGTTTGCCTGGGTGTTTTATTTCTTTTTGGCACCTATACAGCGACGCCCACGCTACAGCAGAAATCGTCGTTATGATGATGACGACGACTACTACTATGACTATCGCTAGAGAAACGTTCATTACGCCTTAGTGAATATTCAAATCTGGCTTTCGTCCAAGGTTTGGTTATCATGGTGACTGCTCTCGTCAGGAAGCCATGATGGCCATTATCGAAGTCAGTGAACTCGCGAAGCAGTATCCGCTTCCCGATAATAAGTCTGAAAAATTCTACGCCGTGAATGGTGTATCGCTTGCTATTGAAGCGGGTGAGATATTCGGAATTCTCGGCCCTAACGGTGCAGGCAAGACAACTACTCTTGAGATGCTCGAAGGCTTGAATGATATTGATGGTGGTCACGCCACCATCGATGGTCTTAGTGTTAACGATAATCCCTACAAGGTAAAAGAAGTGATTGGCGTGCAACTGCAAGCCAATGAATATTTCGACAACGTCAATCTGGAAGAATTGCTTTCTCTTTTTGCCGCGCTTTACGATAACAACAACGACCCCATAGCGTTGTTAAAGAAAGTACAGCTGGAAGACAAAGCCAAAGCCAAACCAGACAATCTTTCCGGCGGCCAGAAGCAGCGCTTTTCCATAGCCTGTGCATTGGTGAATGACCCCAAGGTACTTTTCCTGGATGAACCAACAACGGGTCTCGACCCTCAAGCCAAACGAAATCTATGGGATCTTGTGCGTGAACTGAATGCTTCCGGCATGACTATTGTGTTGACCACACACAATATGGAAGAAGCGGAAAAATTGTGTGATCGCATCGCGATCATGGACCAGGGCAAGATCATCGCCGAGGGATCACCGCAGGAATTAATTCTGCAACATGCGCCCGAACCGCCGGAAGCACCTTTACATGGTGATTTGGAGGATGTTTTTCTGGTACTAACCGGGCACGGGTTAAGGGATTAAGTCAGATGGAAAAGGTGGCGCCATGCTAACAAAACTTCAACGTCATCTGACTGCAGTATTCCTGAAAATATTTTGGCGTGATCGAACTTCGATTTTTTTCAGCCTGTTTTTCCCGGTGATTTTTATGACAGTGTTCAGCTTCGCCAATAGTGGCGAGCAGGAACCAATCAGTGTCGGCATCGTCAACAATTCTGCGAGTTCTGCTGCAAGCAGCTTCACTGAAATGCTAATCGGTAGTCCACTGTTCGATGTCAAAATTGGCGAAGAAGAACAGTTGAGAGAAGAATTGATTGCCGGTGATCAAACCATGGTATTGATTCTGCCAACAGAGTTTGACACCAATCTTGGCGATGCAACGTCCGAGATTAATGTCGTCGTCGATGCTGCTCAAGTTAGTCAACTCAACCTGATTATGCCCGTGTTGGAACAAACTCTGTTGTCAATTGAGAGAGAGTTTCGCAATATCGAGCCGATGTTTTCTGTTGCCATCGAAGATGTGCAGGCACGCTCACAACGTTATATCGATTTTCTGCTGCCTGGTTTAATGGCATTTACCTTAATGCAGCTGTCCATCGCTGGCAGTGGATTTAACATCGTAGAGTATCGGCGCAAAGGCATACTCAAGCGTCTGTTTGTGACCCCGATTGAACCACGTGATTTTATTACGGCGATTGTGCTGGCCAGAATGGCAATTGTATTGGTGCAATTGTCGGTGCTGATTCTGTTTGCCGTTTTACTTTTGGATATCCGCATCGTCGGCAATTTCTTTGCCTACTATCTGGTAGTTATTCTTGGAACCATTGTCTTTTTATGTCAGGGGTTTTGCCTTGGCAGTCTGGCCAAGACTCAGGAATCGATTGGTGCGCTTGGCAATATTGTTATCCTTCCCCAGGTATTCATGTCCGGAATTTTCTACCCCATTGAGTCCATGCCGGGATGGATACAGCCAGTTGCACAGCTCTTACCTTTGTCATTTGTGTCCACGGGAATGCGGGAAATAGCCAATGCTGGCGCAACTTTGCTGGAGATCTATCCCAGTATGATAGGCATAGCAATCTGGTTCCTCATTAGCTTCGTTGCTGCAACCCGCCTGTTCCTGTGGAAGGAAGTGGCCAATTAGGCTGTCTTCTCAGAAGCTTGTTTATTACCAACTAATTACGAAATACTCCGGCGCGGTGACATTTCATTTATATTTGTACTATATTCACCGCAAGTGAAAGTTCCCTGTATCTCCCAAGGAGTGAAAAAGAAGATGAAAAAAGCAATAACCCTGATTTCCGCGCTGTGTGTAGGTTTGTCCGGAGTGCTGTTTATTGCATCCGCGCAGGACATGACACCGGAAGAACAAGCAGCGGCTGCTGTGAATCAGCGCAAGGCACTGTTTCAAACGATTTTATACAACCTGCGGCCCATTGCCGGCATGGCACAAGGCGCTCCCTGGGATGCCGAAGTTGCTGAACGCAATGCACGCCGTATAGCCGTGATGGCTACCATGATTCCGGAAATGCTGGCTGTCGATACCAGTGCGTTCGACAATATCGATACCACAGCATTGGATAGCATCTGGGACAATCAGGGTGATATCGCAGCGAAATCTCAAGCACTTATTGATAACGCGACTGCATTTGCGGACGTCGTAGCTGAGAGCGGTGACTTTGGACAGTCAATGGGTAGCTTCCGCGCTTTTGGTGGATCTTGCGGTAATTGCCATGATACTTATCGAGTTGACAATGACTAAGCGAATTCCGTAGTAGTCGATTAAATCAAAGGGCAGCTTGGCTGCCCTTTTTATTGCCTGCCTGTTATTCAGGAACTCATTAACTGATCTTCTATCTGGCCTCGCAGATCCAGATTGTTCAGCGTTTCCATTCCTGCAGCGGCAGAAGCATATACGCCAACTTGGCTACCCGGAATTACATTAACCCCCGGCAGGGTAACTACACCGATAGACGATCCACCACTTACCAGATCTAACTCCTCTTCCTTAAGTTCCCGCATAGCAATCTCCTTTTGCCTATGATTAATCTTTTGATTGAGAAAAATTGCGAACAAATACAGTAACCCAGTGTAGTAATGAACGTCTGTTTAATGAAGTTTTCCCCGAAATTAGATTTAAAAATGGAGTAGACTCGCGCCATGCGTGCCATGAAGTTCAACAAATACGCGCGACTTGGCGATCTTAGCCAGTTAAAACTGGAAACCGTTGAGAAGCCTTCGCCGGCGCCCAATGAAGTTCTGGTCAAGATTCACGCCGCCGCCATAAATGATTGGGAGCTTGGATTGCTGACGGGCACTCCCTTGTTTATGCGCATATTCATTGGATTGTTCCGGCCCAAGAAAAGACTGCGCATTATCGGCTGTGACATGTCTGGCACCGTAGAAGCTATTGGTAGCGAAGTGACGCGCTTTAAGCCGGGGCTGCAACAGAAAGTGTACAGCGACTTGTCTGATTCCGGGTTTGGCGCTTTCGCCGACTATGTCTGCGTGCCCGAAGACTCATTGCACTTCATGCCCAGCAATCTTTCATTCGCGCAGGCAGCAGCCATTCCGCATGCTGCCATGCTCACATTGCAAGCATTGCGTGACATCGGAGATATCCAGGAAGGTCAGTCAGTGTTGATTAATGGTGCCGGTGGTGGTGTTGGCATTCTGGCCCTGCAATATGCCAAGCTGTTCCGATGTCGCGTTACGGCAGTGGACTGCAAGCGCAAACAGGAATACTTGCACTTGTTGGGTTTTGATCAATGCATCAATTATGAAGAAGAAGATTTTACCCAATCAGGCCGCGAATACGATCTGATTCTGGATGTTAAGACTACACGCCAACCAACAGATTATTTGCGTGCACTTAAATCAGGCGGAACCTACGTCACTGTCGGTGGGAAAACTTCGCTGATCATGAAGATAGCCCGCCAGAGTAAACGTCTAGCAAAGAAACATGGCAAGACGGTGCAGGTGCTAGGATTAAAACCCAACAAAGGCTTGAAGGAATTTACAGGCTTGATCGAGTCGGGAAAGATACTGCCCGCAATCGATAAGCGCTATCCGCTAAAACAGGTTCCGGATGCACTGAGACGCTTTATGGAAGCGAAGCAGGAAGGAAAAATTGTCATTAATGTTGAGGAAGCGACGCTTATTCCTGCAGATGCCGTGTAAAGAACGCTGCCAGTGCATCGCGATCTTCATCAGTCATTTGACTCGTATTGTGTTCAATAACCTCATTCATATCACCGCCGACAAACTCTCCTTCTGGCGTCATACCTAACACCAAAAACAAATCGAAATTGGCGAATGTCCATTCTTCCAGGGCGTGGGCATCGATGGCTTCGATGACTTCTTCACCGAGCTGGGCGCCAGCGTACTCCCTACTGTAATCGGGAATACCCAGACTGTTTCGCGGAGTATGGCATTCACCACAATGCGCCAGATTGCGCGCCAGATGTGCCCCTCGTGCTACCAAATCATCGTCGAATTGCTCAACAGCAGGCTCTGCCATATCCGCCAGCTTGTTCCAACCGGATACCGTCCAGCGCATCAACCAGGCAGGCACTTGCGCTTCCGGTACTGTGGAGTTAACTGGTTCGAGTGACATTAAATACGCAGCCATATCCAGAACTTCTGCATCACTTAAACCAGCATAGGAGCGATAAGGGAACGCCGGATAATAAAAACTGCCTGTGGGTGTGCGGCCATGTTTTAACGCCGCGATAAAATCGCGGCCGGACCAGGCACCGACTCCGGTTACCGGGTCAGGCGTAATATTAGGGGCATAGAAAGTACCAAAATCAGTTTCAATGCCCAGACCACCACTCAGGGCATCGGCATCATTTTCACTTCGATGGCAGGATGAGCAGCCCCCGGCACCAACAAGGTATTCGCCTCGTGCAATCGCGTCAGCATCTGCAGGAATCGATGCTACCCCTTCGATGGCAGGCTCAGCAAACAGCCAAAAATTCACCACGATGCCGACGACACCGATTAAGCCCAATGTACTCCAGAGGAATTTCTTGGCCATAGTACTCATCATCTAAACCAGTTCAGTTAATTGATCCTTGCTGAATGTTTTGATTTTGTCCATTTCACCGGTACGAATCAACTGCGGCCAGTTCGGATTTGCCAGCAATGCCCGGCCAACAGCGATCAAATCAAATTCATCCGCTTCCATACGATTGATCAACTCGTCGATACCCGCGACTTCTGCTTCGCCATCGCGATAGGTTGCGATAAATTCCTCAGAAAGACCCACACTACCAACACTAATGGTTGGCTTGCCTGTAATCTGTTTGACCCAGCCCGCAAGGTTCATTTCCGAGCCGGGAAATTCCGGCTCCCAGAAGCGTCGGGTACTGCAATGAAAAATGTCGACACCGGCATCTGACAATGGCGCCAGAAACTGCTCCAACTCTTCCTGAGTTTGCGCCAGTTTGGCTTCGTAATCCTGTTGTTTCCACTGTGAGAATCGCAGAATGATTGGAAAATCTTCACCGATTTCTGCGCGGATGGATTCAACAATCGCTGAAGCGAAACGGGTACGCTTCACCAAATCTCCACCAAACTCGTCATCGCGGACATTAGTGCCTTCCCAGAAAAAATTGTCGATCAGATAACCATGCGCACCATGCAGTTCCAGCGCATCGAAACCCAAGTCCTTGGCATTGGCAGCCGCTTTCGTATAAGCCTGAATCAGCTCATCAATCTCGCCATTGCTCATGGGTTCCAATACTTCTTTACCGGGGCGTAAACGGCCCGATGGCGATACAGTGGGCACATCCGGATAGGGGCCCTCGCCAGGTTTACGGATGACACCAACGTGCCAAAGCTGTGGCGCAATCTTGCCACCCGCGGCATGAACGGCTTCTACGACTTCAGCCCAGCCATCCAGTGCTTCATCGTGAAAACGGGGAATCTGCACCGCGGATGAGGCCGCTTTATGGGGAATGGTGGTGCCTTCTGTGAGGATCAGTCCTACCTCACCTTCCGCACGCCGCACATAGTAATCCCGAACATTCTGATCAGGCACGCCGTTGGGGGAAAACTGGCGGGTCATGGGTGCCATGATGATGCGATTGGGTAATTCCAGCTTTGGATGTGAGAAAGGTCTGAACAGTGTATCCGTATTCATTACTGCGTCCTGAATGAGCCTGTTTGCTAAAATGGGTGTGGCAGGCATTCTAGGAACTGGGGCCGCGCTTGTCGAATTTGTTGTTGGCCACTATCGATGGCGGACTGAAAAATAAGGAAACTTCATTTGTTGGAATTTGAACATATCGTCCTGATCAATGATCCACAGGACAAGAGCACTGCTGATTTGAGTCGCAGTGAGCTTTGGCAGGGCTTGTTGCTCAGAGCCCGCAATCCGGAAAAATTTAATCCTGCTCTAAAGTGCCAAATACGTCCTGCAGCTACCAATGAGTTTCTGCGCACGATAATGGTAGACAATACCCAATTTCTTGAACATGTGGTGTTGTACCCGGAAGAGCGCATTCACACGAGCACGGTGCCGGATATGAATCAGATTGTGGCCGAGAGTGAAGCCAGTATTGAGGAACCACAGGCAGGTAGCCTGAATGTACGCTTTCGTTACAGACGAGAAGTTGCGGAGGAAGACCCTCAAGTTGATACTGCAGAATACCTGAAATCCGCCTATGTGCAGATGGATCTGGAAGCTGTTTCAATAATTCGTCAATTGGCTGAACGCGAAATGTTCAAACATTAATCGAAACGGTGCGCCGCAACGACAAGATTGCCGATTGGCCAGTAACAACATATTAAATGGGGTGTCGGGATATTTTCCGACACCCTTATTCAAACTGAAACGATTGCTGTTACTAGGAGCTATACAACTACTTATACTACAACGTATACGTTGTTTACCCGTCGATACGTGACATTATTGAATCGATAGCGCAGCTGGCCGTTTACACGAACAGTTGTATAACCTCTGGGCAGAGTCGCTATTCGTAATCCGGTTACCGGGCTTACTACTCGATAGCGCGCGCCTTCTCTTACGTAGTACACGCCATCAGCCACATAGAAGTTGCGACCTTGATGCACAACGCGCACATGATGGCGCGGCAAAGTATCAAAGAATTGCCCTACGGCACGCGCCACCAGATTGCGGGCTGGCGCCGGTTTCACGATCACTTGCTTCTCAACCACCACATGACTGCGATGTGAATGAGCATAGTGACGAGGATGGGCCTCAGCGCTGTTGCTCGCTACAGACATGAGCAAAGCCGGAACAAGAGCTAGTGCCAGGGTAAAGTGCTTCATGATATCTCCTCAATTATCTGCGTATTGTACGGGGAGTATTACCACCCGGTTATTTTGTTAAACGCAGAGACTGAGAAGTGGTTTACAGGAACCAGACAATCTGGTTTCAGGGGTGACTGATTGCGACACGAAAGCCGATCCCGGGGTTGCGCACGCCGGGATCTATACCGCCCCGTATAGCAGCTCGGATATTATTCAATGGGTCGGAAAATGAACCACCACGCATGACAAACAACGCGTCGCCTGAAAGATCTGATGCATCATCCTCTTCTGTATAGGGGTAGTCTTGTAAAGGGCTGCGAGTGAATTCCCAGACATTACCAGCCATATCAGAAAGCCCAAAGGCGCACTCCGTACAGTTCACTGCATTGACTTCTCGCGGCGCTGCGGCGCTGTAATTTGCGACTTCATCCGGCGCTGCATCACGCCAGGGGAATATACGACCATCAGAGCCGCGCGCCGCTTTTTCCCATTCCGCTTCGGACGGCAGACCAACGCGACCGCCAGCATCCAGGAATTGACGGATAAGTGGCGGTGTTTCGGGGGACGTACGCAGCTTGTTATCAAGCCAACGCGTGTACGCCAGAGCTTCGGGCCAGGTTATATTGGTAACAGGTAATGCACCGTCTCCGCTTAACGGAGTCGCCGGGGCTGCTGTCCCAGTGTCCTGAACGTAAGCTGCATATTGAGCCACCGTAGTTTCAAAGCGACTGATATAGAACGTCGGAACATTTACTTCACCTTGACGTCGGGTACGAGACCAACGCTCATTTTCATAGGCCATCCGATCAAGTGCCGGATTACTACCCATTGTGAAAGTGCCGGCCGGTATTTCCACAAATCCCCAGCTGTCATCGTCAGCAAGAAACCATGCCTCAGGCAGGAAGCCAGGGAGAATTTGAATTTTGTCTGCAGTTGGCGAGCCGTCACTTTGTGACGTCATTGTTCCTTGCTGAAACAAAAAGAACGCCACCATCAATGTCAGCACTGACATGACAGAGAACCCTAACGTGCGACCTGGCACTATATCTCGCTCGTTCGCGGTTGGGCTTCCCATTGTCTTGCCTATGCTCTCTCACAGGCAAATGCCCAGTCATGATCACAGGCTCGGGAAAATAATTCTTCTACCGGAGCCTCCATGAGATTTTGGCCACCTTCTCTAAGCAGCAAACGCAAGTCCAACTCATGGGGGTCATCGCGTATTACTGATTCAGCATCCAACACATTCAAACATGCCGCGCTAAACTTAAGCTCACAAGAGCGAGAGAAATATCCAAGCGCCAGCTCTTCATTTCTCTCTACTATTATTCCTTCTCGATATTGCGCGCCCAGTTCGTTGCAGGCCCAGGCTGCATTGTCACCACAATACGTCGCTTGCAGTTGCAGTAATCTATCACAGCTATTGGGCAGGCCTTCGCTGCACGCCTGCTGCCAGAATGGCAAACTGTCTCCTGGATGTTTGCCATCAGTTTTACCTAACAATGACATGGTTCCAAAAATCACTATCCAGAAACCCATATGCGCGATATTTGCACGACCGGAAAACCAGCTAGCATTCCAAACATTGACGACACTTTCCTTTTTGACGGATCGCACAAAATTATCAATCGCTATCACACTTAAATTTAGCAGCGGCACACACAACAATTTGTCATAGAAAGTCGGCTCGCCCATGACCCCTAGCAGGGTATACAAAGCGAATACACCTAATCCATACAATATGCCGAACAATAGTTTTCCAAACGGAGTACGAGGTGATGTTGAAGGGTCGGTAATAAGCAAATGCAATCCCAGGAACACCGCGGCCGGGATTTCAGAATCAAGAAAGTACGGAACACCTGCTACTGCTGAATACAGTGCGCTGAAACCAAAAAGTGTAATAGCCGCCATCCCGGCAACCAAAGTGATGGAAAAGAAATACATCACTACCAAGCCAACCAGAAACAAGAACGTGTAAATATTTGGCGCCAGAGTCAGGGTGGACGCGATTTCCTGACCCCACGTTAGGCTGGTGGTATTGGTTGCAATCAGCAGGATGGAAATAATACCCAAGGCAAATGCAGAGGGATTAAATATATGTACATTCTTGCCTTCACGGGTCCAGCGCACATATTCCTTGCCCATGAAACCCAAAGCGATCATTAGAAATTGCAGATAGAACCAATCATCTCGGAACCACATGAACAAATTGATACTGAGAATGATGGGTATTGGCCCAAATCCCAGAGTGTAATCCCGCTTGCGAGACCAACTCAGCAGCATATCGAATGTGTAGGCAAACAGAATCTGCGCAAGAATCAGCCAGAAGTGCTCATACACCGGGCGCCAATAAAACCCCCAGTACAGGTAAACACTGCTTTGTACCATGGCCTGGATATAGTGCTGGGGTCTTAGCAGCACAAAAAACCCGACCCGCTCATCACTCTGCTGAGATTGCCAAAGCTGAAACGCTTGCCAGACCAACAGCACAGCCACTGCGCTATAGATGGAAGCCAGAAGAACATTATTTCCCTGAGCTCTGGGTGTCAGCGAGACCAAGAACAGCCCAGCTGTAAGGGAGAGAGAGTATTTGAAGTGGCCGAGGGTGAATCCCTGACCTCTGGAGGCTGCTGATGTCGCCATTAGTGGAGTAGTTACGCTGGTAAGAAGGAGCTCCGAAGAATAAACCAGCTATCGGGCCAATTCAATTTGACAGCAAGGATCCAGTAGGCCTTGAAAAGTCACGGAAACAGGCGTAATTTCAGAGGATTAGCCCGACTGAAAGGCTTGTAAAACAACAAGATTTGGAGGTTCAAATGAACAACCGAGCTCTGAGCAAACTGTCTCTGTCCCTGGCCACTGTATTAGTGGCATTCGGAGCCAGCCATGCCCAGGATACTGATATCCCCCGCACCGAGTATGGCCACCCTGATCTGCAAGGCACCTATACGTTTCGGACAATTACTCCCTTGCAGCGTCCGCGCGAGCTGGAACGCTTTGAAACCCTGACACCTGAACAGGCTGCGGAGTGGGAACAGTTTGAATTACGTCGGCAGAATCGCGATCTGATCATTGATTCCGTCGGTGGTGCAGGTTATCCACCAGGCGTTATTTCCTACAACAACTTCTGGTATGAGCGCGGCGAAAACACGGTTGCTGACCGCAGAACATCCCTTATTTACGATCCCCCCAATGGCCGTATGCCACGCTTAAACGACCTTGGCCGGGAACGTCGCGCAGAATATCAGCAAATGGTTTTTGAGAGTGCTGGCCCGGAAGGTCGCACCACCGTTGACCGTTGCATCACGGGTTTTGTTGGTGGACCTCCGATGATCCCCGGCTCCTACAACAACAATATGCAATTGGTGCAGACTGAAGATCACATTATGATCCTCAATGAAATGGTGCACACAGCGCGCATTATCCCATTCGCCGATGAATTCGATATCAAACAAGGCAAGTGGGAAGGTAATTCCATTGCTCGCTGGGAAGGCGATACATTGGTTGTAGAAACCAAAGGTTGGTATCACGACTACAATTTGCGCGGCATGTCAGATCAGGCTCATGTCATTGAGCATTTCAGCCGTGCCACTGAAAACTCACTGGAATATGATTTCACAGTGACGGACCCCGGATCCTGGGATGAGTCCTGGTCAGCGCGGGTACCATTAACTATCGCGTCTGATCCGGTTTATGAGTATGCCTGTCATGAAGGTAATCATGGCCTGCTTGGAATTCTGGCTGGCTGGCGCCGCTACGAAGTCATGGGCTTTAATGGAGATGGCTCTCCCAAGTCTGAAACAGGAATAGTTGATACCGAAGAGTAAAAGGGTGAGATAAATCCAAGGGGTCAGACTGTTAAGCAGCTGGCCCCTTTTTTATTCGGCTCACAATAGGTGTGTTCGTGAAGGCCTATCGTATCGGAGAACGGCAATGAGTGAGGAGCAAACAGGTTTTTACGACGGCATGAGCTCTTACGAACTTCTTGAGCTAGTGTACGCTGCGTCTTCTTCGTCAACCGAACTAATTGCAGTTTTCATTTCAATATTGTCAGCCTATTTCATCGCGGCATACTATTTTGGTAACAAACTAAGCGGTAGTGAATTGCTTTTGCTGAGTGCTGTGTACTCTGCATTTTCACTAGTAACGATGCTTGGAATCTATACACAGATTGGTGGCATTATGTCGATCATGCTCCAAATTAGTGGCGAAGATAGATCAACTTATCTGAATATTTATGTTGGCGTAATGATAATTTCATGGATTCTGAGCTTACTCTTTATGCTAAAACGATGGCGTCTGAGATGACACATTCTAAGGCATTCGCACTTTGTAGCTTACTTCTGGTCGCCACTCTAGTTGGCAGAGCTAACGCAGCTGAAGTCGAGTCTGTATTCGTGCAATCCACTTTGGATTTCAATGCCATTCTCATAACAGAAGTTGATGTGTTATTTGTTTACAGCGAGCAAGCTCTGGATCAAATACCATCCGCAAAATCAGGCTGGTATGGCAATAAGCGATCCATATTGGAAACTGCAGGCGATGACATTGATGTGGTAAATTTATTCGTGCCTCAAGGGTTCGATAGCTCCATGCTTAGCCTGCCGGAACGGCGCGCTGATGCCATCAAGGTTCTGGTATTTGGACAGCATGATTTGTCGACGCGTGAGGCCATAGATGTGACAGAGATGGAAAGAGTACAGGTGCAGATTAACCAGTTTGGCATTGTAGTGTCAGCGAGAAACTAGTCGTATTAAACTCTATTAACTTTAAACTCACCAAGCGAGTAGCAACACGGCATGCTTGAACCCGAACCAGTTGATCATGAAATATTGTTGGATGTCCTGAACGTTAACAAGGATAACGGCGTCAGCCTGTTTGCGCTTTCTCGCGCAACTCGCATTCCGATGCATCAATTACGCAAATATTTTCGAAGGCATCAGTATGCTTTCCAGCCTGCAGCGATTGGCAGGAATTACCGACTGAATCAGAAAGCGCCCTACTACGGTGACATCAAAAGAATTCGCAACGACTTGCTACAAGAAATCGCTCGAGAACGAAGAATGCAGTATTGCGCATACATCGCAATCGGGTTTGCCAGCTTGTATTCGATACTGTTGCCATTGTTCCTGGTTTTGTAACTCAACCATTTGTTTTTCATTCCAGGTAGTCTGTTGATGTTAGAAGCTTCCTATTTCTTTACTTTCGTACTCATATCGATTCCATTCATTATCAGCCCCGGCCCGAATGTGGTAGTGGTAATTACTACCAGCCTTGCTGCGGGAACCCGACAAGGATTGCAAACCGTCGCTGGTATTTGGTTGGCGATGATCATCCAGTTGTTCATCGCAGCGGTAGGCACCACCTGGTTACTAAGTGTATTGGCTGAAGGTCTCATGTGGATAAAGTGGCTAGGCGTAAGTTATCTTGCCTATTTGGGGCTTACGGCGCTCTATAGGTGTGTGACTGCAGGTGAAGCAGATCCAGCTACCGAAACCGGATCCTTTCGTCGCGGCTTTTTCGTCTCACTGACAAATCCCAAGACGATCCTGTTTTTTAGCGCCTTTCTACCTCAATTCGTTACTGATGCCAGTCTCTACGCGGAGCAGATTACGATACTGTCGGTCACATTTCTCATCCTCGCACTGATTCTGGATTCCGCTTATGCCCTGCTTGCCGGTAAGCTGCGTTGGCTACTAACAAAGAAAAATTTCGCTCAGGTTCAGAATGGCGTTACTGGCAGCCTTTACCTGCTAGCGAGCGCGTTATTGGCTCGTACCAACACAACTTAAACTGCCCAAATCTTTCATATATGAAGATGCCTTAGTCTGATAATCAGACGAAACGCGGCGTGAGGGCGATTCTGATCAATAATGTTAGTTTATAACATTGTCTCAACCCACCTTCAGGCCAATTGAATTGCCGGACGGGGGTGGTTTATCCTTGGCTTCCACTTTAGGTGTCATCAAGAATAATCACGAGAGAATTCACCATGTCCAAAAATAGTTTGATAAGCACGGTATGTGCGGCAGCTCTGACTTTACCTGCATTCGCTTTAGCCCAGGTCGGTGGCAACGCCGAAATGGACCCAGTCAATGATCTTCCTAATCCATTTGTCACCCAGTCCAATTTCTTCAAAATGCCAGGTGACCGTCCATGGGGCTCAACGAGTACGGTTGATATCCATCCCGATGGGGAGAGTGTTTGGGTAGCCGAGCGTTGCGGCGCCAATGCCAATGCCTGTATCCAGAAGCCCGATGTGAACTCAGTTATGCTGTTCGACAAAGACGGCAATATGGTTCGCAGTTTCGGCGCCGGTTACATCACTTGGCCACACGGCATCGATGTGGACCATGAAGGTAATGTCTGGATAGCCGATGCCCGCGGTACAGATCAATACAATGACTGGGGCGATGATGAAGACTATGGCCATCAGGTTCATAAATTCAGTCCTACCGGTGTACACCTGATGTCCCTCGGCAAAAAAGGTGGCGGCCGCGATGAAGAGTACTTCTACACACCTAACGATGTTTTGGTAGCACCTGATGGCTCTATCTTTGTTGGTGAAGGTCACTCCAGTGCGGAAGGTACGCCGAACCGTATGCACAAGTTCGATGCCGATGGTAATCACTTGTTCTCATGGGGTGAGTGGGGCACGGGTCCTGGTGAATTCCGTCAGCCACATGCATTAGCAATGGATTCCAAAGGCCGCCTGTTTGTCGCGGACCGCGGTAACAACCGCATTCAAATCTTCGATCAGGAAGGAGAGCTACTGGATATCTGGTATCAGTTCAGTCGCAACAGTGGCATCTTCATCGATGACAATGATGTGCTTTACGCAGCTGACTCAGAGTCAGGTTCAGTGAATCCGGATAACGGACATTGGACTCGTGGCATTCGTGTTGGCAGCGCCGTGACCGGTAACGTTGAATTTCTTATCCCTGACCCACAGCCTGATTGCCGCGGCACCTGTACTGCTGAAGGTGTGGTTGCCGACAAGAATGGAAACATCTTTGGTGCTGAAGTTGGTCCGGTAGGAGGCATCAAGCGTTACGTGCGTCGTGTGAAGTAACGCTACTGCAAGACTACAAACGTGTCGAGAAGGCCCATCAATTGATGGGCCTTTTTTTGCGCTTGTAAATCTGCATACCATTAGATTCGAACTGAAAGTAAACAGTGGAGTGGTTGAATATGAACAATTGGATATTTCTGTTTGCAGCAATTGTATCTGAAGTGATCGCTACTTCAGCGCTAAAGGCAAGCGAAGGTTTCACTGTGCTTGTGCCTTCAATCATTGTCGGTGTTGGATATAGTTTTGCTTTTTACTTTCTTTCTCTTACCCTACGAACAATTCCTGTTGGCATGGCATATGCAATTTGGTCGGGGGTTGGGGTTGCCCTAATTACTTTGATAGGCTGGTTCCTGTTTAATCAAAAACTTGATGTCGCCGCTATAATCGGCGTTCTGATGATTGTTGCAGGCGTGGTTGTGATTTACGCTTTTTCCAATTCCGTAGCACACTAAGAGCTGTGGCAGCAAATTCATAATGACTTTCGCGTACGGAAAGACTAGTTATGCCTTACCAAAATATACATACATCGTCTTGAGCTGATTATTTGAATCTATGCCGACTACCGAAACACTCATTGCATTTACCGTTGCAGCATTGCTTATGAATCTCTCTCCCGGGCCATCCAACCTTTACGTGATGGCACGTACTCTGGAGCAAGGTATTAGCGGTGGTCTGGCTGCCGTCGCGGGACTTGCTATTGGAAGTCTTGTACATGTAGTGGCGGCAGTATTCGGGTTGTCCGCGATTTTCGCTTATTCTCCCTCAGCGTATACGGCTTTGAAGATTGTTGGAGCGCTGTATTTGATTTATTTGGGGATATCTACCTTGTGCAGGAATTCGGGCAACGAGCTGGATATTGGCCAACCTGAACGCCACTCCAGTAAAAGTTGGAACAAGATTTTTTGCGAAAGTGCATTGGTAGAAATAACTAATCCGAAAACAGCACTTTTCTTTATTGCATTGCTACCACAGTTTGTGGACCCAGATGCCGGGCCTGCCACACCTCAGTTTCTGGTCCTTGGGCTGATAGTTACCGTATCTGCTATACCATGTGATCTTTTCGTTACTCTGTTTACCAACAAAGCAGCTTCTGTAATAAAAGAAAACCCGAGCTTGCCGCTGTGGCAAGATCGGGTTTCCGGATCGATACTGACTGGACTTGGTGTTTATGTATTGCTTGGTGACTTTCTGGCCACGGAAGCAAACATTGCGTCACAGTCTAGACTTTCGCCAATATCTCGTTAAACGTAGTGCTTGGGCGCATTGCTGCTGCAGCCTTCGTCGGGTCTGGCTTGAAGTAACCACCAACGTCCATACCGACACCTTGCGCGCCGTTCAACTCGTCGATGATAGTGGCCTCATTGGCAGACAACTCTTCGACTATGGCTTTGTAGTGTTCCGCCAAATCGGCATCTTCCGTCTGCTGCGCCAGAGCTTCTGCCCAGTACATACACAAGTAAAAGTGGCTGCCTCGGTTATCCAGTTCGTTCACTTTACGCGAAGGTGATTTGTTCTCATCAAGGAACTTTCCGGTTGCAGCATCCAGGGCATCCGCCAAAAGTTTTGCTCGCGAGTTATTTGCAACATTGCCCAAGTGCTCAAGCGATGCGGCCATGGCCAAAAACTCACCCAGGGAATCCCAGCGCAAATGGTTTTCTTTTTCGAACTGCTGCACGTGCTTTGGTGCCGAACCGCCAGCACCAGTCTCGAACAAACCACCACCTTTCATCAATGGCACAATGGAAAGCATTTTCGCTGAAGTGCCAAGTTCCAGAATAGGAAACAGGTCCGTCAGGTAATCACGCAGAACATTACCCGTTGCCGAGATAGTGTCTTTGCTTTCACCGATACGCTGCAATGAAAAACGGCAGGCATCGTTCGGCGCCATAATATGAATCTCCAAACCGCTGGTGTCGTGATCTGGCAGATACTGGTTTACCTTCTTGATCAATTCCGCATCATGAGCGCGCTCTTCATTCAGCCAGAATACAACTGGCGTGTCACTGAGGCGGGAACGCGATACAGCGAGTTTCACCCAATCCTGAATCGGCGCATCTTTTACCTGACACATGCGCCAGATATCACCTGTCTCCACATCATGTTCAAGTAATGTATTGCCATCACTATCGATAACCGACATTTTTCCGTTGGCGGAGACTTCGAAGGTCTTGTCGTGACTTCCATACTCTTCCGCTTTTTGTGCCATCAAACCAACATTAGGCACACTGCCCATGGTTGAAGGATTAAACGCGCCATTAGCTTTACAGTAGTCGATCACTTCCTGATAAATACCGGAATAGCAGCGATCGGGAATAACGGCCTTCATGTCCTGCAGCTTCCCAGCAGGATTCCACATCTGACCGGAAGTTCGTAGAGCCGCAGGCATGGATGCATCAATAATAATGTCACTGGGCACATGCAGGTTGGTAATACCACGATCGGAATCAACCATCGCCATATCAGGACGTGATTCATAGCAGGCTGCAATATCGGCTTCGATTTCAGCGCGCTTCTCTGCGGGCAGGTTCTGAATCTTCGTGTAGACATCGCCAATGCCATTGTTTTCATCCACACCTAATTCGTTAAACAGCTCACCATGTTTTGCAAAGACATCCGCATAGTAAACAGTGACGCAGTGACCAAAGATAATTGGATCAGAAACTTTCATCATGGTGGCTTTCATGTGCAAAGACATGAGCACACCCTGCTCTTTGGCGTCATCGATTTGTTCCGCGAGAAAGGTGCGTAGTGCACTTGCACTCATACAGGAAGCGTCGATCACTTCGCCAGCTTGCAATGCAATGCCTTCCTTCAAAGTAGTGACACTGCCATCAGTAGCTGTGTGTTGAATCTTGGCGGACGTAGCCGTTTCGATAGTCGTTGATTTTTCCGACCCGAAAAAATCACCGTCGCTCATGCTGCTGACGTGGGATTTGGAATCAGCTGACCAGGCGCCCATGCTGTGTGGGTTCTTTCTGGCGTAATTCTTGACTGAACCTGGAGCGCGGCGATCTGAATTGCCTTCCCTTAGCACTGGGTTAACAGCACTACCTTTGATCTTGTCATAACGCGACTTGATGTCCTGTTCTTTTGCATCCGCAGGTTCTTCCGGGTAATCAGGTAATGCGTAACCCTTGTCCTGCAATTCCTTAATGGCCGCTTTCATCTGCGGAATGGAAGCAGAGATATTAGGCAACTTGATGATATTTGCCATAGGGTCCTGGGTTAGCTCACCCAGTTCCGCCAGAGCATCAGGCTGCTGCTGCTCGGCGGCTAGAAAGTCAGAAAAATTGGCGATGATGCGACCTGACAGTGAGATATCGCGAATTTCTACATCCACGTCGGATGCTTTACAGAATGCCTTGATGATTGGCAGCAATGAGTACGTCGCCAGCGCCGGGGCTTCATCTGTTTCCGTATAAATAATGGTGGATTTTTGCTCTGACATCATGTTTCCTTAGCTATTCATTGT
>JAPIWU010415466.1:0-27568 GCA_037576205.1 Pyrocystis lunula | reverse complement strand
GTGCGGCCGAGTCGAGCCCGACCCCGAGCGGGACCGATACCGCCTACGCGGGGCGCCCGACGAAGGGTAGGAACGAGAAGCCGCGCGCCGCGTCGGAACGCAGTCGCACCCAACGCTCGGGCAGCAGCTGATAGTCCGGGAAACGCGCGAGCAGCTCTTCGAGCGCGATTCGCATTTCAGCTCGGGCGAGGCTGGCTCCGAGACAGAAGTGGATGCCCAGACTGAAGGCCAGATGGGCGTTGGGGCTGCGAGTCGGGTCGAGCCGATTCGGGTCCGGGAACGCGCGCTCGTCTCGATTGGCCGCGGCGAAGGCCATGTGGACGCGGGCGCCCTCCGGAATCGTGACGCCGTGCATCTCGACTTCGCGCGACGTGACCCGGGAGAGGCCGGGGACCGGGGATTCGAGTCGCAGGAACTCCTCGACGGCCTTCGGGAGCAGGGCCGGGTCCTTCGCGATCTGGCTCCTCACCTCCGGATCGGCGTGTAGCAGCATCAAGGCATTGCCGAGGGCGTTCGTCGTGGTCTCCGTGCCGGCCATCAGCAGCAGGGCACAGAATCCGACGACCTCGTCGTGGCTGAGGCGCGACTCGGCATCGTCTTCGGGGTGCAGCAATCGACTCACGAGGTCGTCCCCAGGCCGCGCCTCCCGCTCGGCCAGGACCTTCTCGAGATAGGCGTAGATCCAGAGGATGCCTTCCTCCGCGGTCGGACCCTTGCCCTCGACCGCGTGGATCACGGCGCCGGCGTATTTGCTGAACTCGCGCCGGTCTTCGAAGCCGATCCCGAGCAGCTCCGTGATGACCGCGACGGGCAGGGGATCGGTCAGCGCCGAAAAGAGATCCGTCTCGGCTTCGGGATCGATCGCATCGAGCAGCGACCGCGTCGTCGTGCGAATGAATTCCTCGAGCGCGCGCATGCGACGCGGGGTGAAGGTCTGGTGGACGGCCCCACGCAAATGGGTGTGGTAGGGCGGGTCCTGCGAAATCATCATCGGCTTGGCGGAGACGAAGCCCGTCGGAACGGTGCCCATACCCGACGCGAAGGTCTCCGCGTCGAGCAGCACCGACCGCACGTCCTCGTAGCGGGACACGACCCAGAGGTCGCGTTCAGCGCTGTGAAAGACCGGGTGTTTCTCGCGCAAGTCGTGAAAGACCGGATAGGGATCCTCGGCTGCACTCAGCGCCTGGGGGTCGAATTCCATGCAATCTCCTGCTTGTCTGGTCGCTTGGTCGTCTGGCCGCCGCCACGTGACCTTCGTCGAATTCAGCCGGGTCCCGTCAGGCCGTGTCGCCGAGGCCGCCCGGGACCTCGACCGTCTGGGTGTCCCGGCCCGAATGGAGCATGAGCCCCGGGCGGGCGGCGGTGTCCTTGCCGTTTCGAACGATCTCGCAGCCGTTGACGAAGACGTGATCGATTCCCTCGGCCTCCGCATAGAGGCGAGGGGCACCGGCGGGCAAGTCGAAGCGCGTATAGGTGGGTCCCTTGCCGACGCGCTCGAGATCGAAGACGACGAGGTCTGCGTGCCAGCCCTCCTCGATCCGGCCCCGCTCCCGCATGCCGTAGAGGCGCGCGGGAACGTCGGTGAGTTGGCGAACGGCCTCTTCGACGCTGATCAGTCCCATTTCGCGCACGCCGCGACCGAGGATCTGGGTCGAGAACGCGAAGGTGTCCAGCATGTCGAGATGCGCGCCCGCGTCCGATGCACCGACGATGGTGCGCGGATCCTTCCAGGACTCGGCCCGCATGCGCCAGCTCTCGGGGTCGGTCTGGCCTCCGGTCGGTGAGGCGAAAGAAGTGCGCAGGCCCTCGGAGATCGAGAGGTCGAGAAGCGCGTCGAAGGGCTCGACGCCCCGCGCCTTGGCGACCTCGCCGATCGTCAGGCCCTGCCACTGCGCATTCTCCGCCTCGAAGGTTTCCTCGACGCGAATCTCGGCCCAGCGCGTGAGTCCCTTGAGCGGGCCGGGGCCCTGCTCCTCGGCGCCGATTTGCAGCTGCTCGCGCACGGCGGGGTCGGCCAGGGCGCGCATGCGCTCCTCGACCGGAAGCCCGATCACCTCGGCCCAGCGCGGCAGTGCGTCGAAGGCGAACCCCGACAAGAGATTGACGCGTCCGCTCAGCTCCTGGGGCACCGTCAACGCGAGCACGACCGCGCCGCGATCCGCCGCATAGTCGGACGCCGCGAACTGGTTCTCCATCACCTCGGGCATGTCGGACCGCGGCGCCATCAGATTCCAGTTCAGCGGTCGATTGGCGTTGAGCGACATCTGCGTGAGGATCTCTTTGTCCTCCTCGCTGAAGGTGCTCGTCCCCGGCAACATCTCGAGCGACGTCCCCGGGAAATCGCGGACCGTTCGGCACAGGCTGTAGAGCTCCTCGAGGGTCGCGTGTCGCGAGGGGACGGGCTGGCCGTCCGCATCGTTATGCGCCGCCGAGCGCGTCGACGACAACCCGAGCCCACCCTCCGCGAGCGAAGCGCGCAAGAGCGCGTTCATCGCTTCGAGCTCTTCGGGACTGGCCTCGTGCCCGACCGCGCGTTCCCCCATCACCACCCGCCGCAGGGCGGAGTGCCCGACCATGAAGCCCGCATTCACGGCGAGCTTTCCGTCGAGGCGGGAGAGGTACTCGCCGAAGCTCGTCCAGTCCCAGGGCACCCCTTCGCGCAGACTCTCGAGGGGCATGCCTTCGACGCGGGCCAGCATGCGCATCAGATAGTCGCCGGCGCCGGGGGCGAGGGGGGCGATGCTGAAGCCGCAATTGCCGCCGATGACGGTCGTCACCCCGTGATAGGGGGAAGGCGAGAGCGTCGGATCCCAGAAGGCCTGCGCATCGTAGTGCGTGTGGACGTCGATGAAGCCCGGCGCCACGATCCGGCCCTCGGCGTCGAGCGTTTCACGCGCTTCGCCCGTGACCGCGCCGATCGCCGCGATCCGACCGTTCTCGATCGCGACGTCTGCGATGCGGGACGGCCCGCCTGTTCCGTCGACGAGCCGGCCACCGCGAATCAGAGTGTCGTACATCAGGACTGCCCTCCGTGTCGGAAAGCATACCTGGATGAGGCGCACGAGGTAGGGCGTCGAGGGGCCCTCCCGCAGGTGGATCGCGGGGGAAATCTCGTGCTTGACCGACCGCGACGGATCGGAGACGATCAACATCGACTCGATCGAGAGGTCCCGGATCGAAATGGCAGCAGCGATTGAACTCGACCCCGAACACGACGCGGCGCTGGCCGCGTCCCTCGAGGATCCCCAGGAAATCCTGGCGATCATCCTCGATCCCAAACGACGTGGATCCCTCTATCCCTATCTGCACCGTCTGCGTGAGCTGGCCCCCGTCTTGCGCACGGATCAAGCGACGGGGCGGCCGGCCTGGGTCGTCACCCGCTACGCGGACGTGCGCACGGCCCTCAAACATCCCGACGTGCGCAGCGACGCCCGCGGCGCCGAGGTCTTCGACGTCGGTCCGGAGGGTCACCATTTCGTCGACATGCAGCGCAATACGCTGCTCTTTCTCTCGCCCGCGAAACACGATCACGTTCGGAACCTGATCTCCCGCGCCTTCACGCCTCGTTCCGTCGAGCTCCGACAGGATCGGATCCAGAGCGTGCTCGACGATCTGATCGATCGCGCGGAGCCCGGGGGTCGGATGGACTTCGTCCACGATTTCGCGTTCCGCCTGCCGATGGTCGTGATCTGCGAGATGCTAGGTGTCCCGACCGAGGACCTTCCCCAGTTCTACGACTGGGCGCAGGACTCGAGTCGCCGCGGCGAGATCGGTGGGATCACGGATGAAATCGTTCGGCGAGGCGAAGAGGCGACGGTTGGCTACACCGAGTATTTCCTGAGGCTGATCGACGATCATCGAAAGAATCCGCGCTTCGATCTGATGACCGCGCTGATCGATGCGCGGGATGAACAGGGGGCTCGACTGTCGGACGAAGACCTGGTCGGCAGCTGTTATATCCTGCTGCAGGCGGGGCACGGCACGACGCAGGATCTACTCGGGATGGGCATGCTCGCGTTGCTCCAGCATCCCGATCAGCTCGAGTTCCTGCGGCGGACGCCGCAGGCGATTCCGACCGCCGTCGAGGAGTTGCTCCGCTACGACACTTCGGTCCAGATCAGCCAGCGGGTTTCGGATGTCGCGTTCCAGCTCGGGGAGACGACGATCGGCCCGGACGAGGTCTGCGTCCTCTTCAATGGCAGCGCGAACCGGGACCCCGCGCAATTCGCCGAGCCCGATCGTCTCGACATCCAGCGCAAGCCGAACCAGCACGTGAGCTTCGGGCTGGGGCGGCATACCTGTCTCGGCGCATCGCTTGCGCGGATGGAGCTACGCAGCGCGATCGAAACGCTCCTGCGTCGGCTGCCCGAACTTCGACTCGATGAGGAGGCTCCGCATCATTACCGCGACAGCCTCTTCCTTCGCGGGTTGGAGACGCTGCCGCTTCGATTCTGAGTCGTGGGGTCTCGCGGTTGCGACTCTTGATCCCCGCGTTGCGACTTTGGACCTCCGCGAAGGAAGTGTCGAGGCGGGACCCCGTGATCGATCGGTTCGCGAAGGGGTGCGCGAAGGCCGTGCCCGACGCGCGTCGGTTCCCGTCCCGCCCGTCCGCTACCGCTTCTTCTCCCGCTGGTTCGCGCGCGCGCCGTCGCCGTCCATGAACCAATGGAAGAAGCCAGACGGCGCCAATAGCGAGAGCTTGCCGCCGATCAGGCGGATCAGGTCGGTGAACTTCAGGGTGTAGATGTTGAGGAAGGTCCAGGTATCGGGGACGAGGATCAGCTTGCCGCGGTCGAATTGCTGGAGGGCCTGGGCGACGATCGCTTGCGGGGCCATCGATACGCCGAGGAGCTTGATGAATCGACGACGTGCCGGTGTGATCTTGGCGTTGAAGCTCTCGGACTCCTCGATTCCGCTCAGGTGTACCGATGAGACACGCACGTTGGACTTCCGGTATTCGATCCAGAGGCTCTCGCAGAAGATCCGAAGCGCAGCCTTGGTGCCTTGAAAGACCGAGTCGAAATCGAGCGGCGTCAGGCAGTTGACCTCGTTGAGCATCACGACCGCGCCCCGACGCCGCTTCACCATGGCGCCGCCGTAGTGATGCGTGAGCGTCACGGGCATCTCGAAATTCAGACGCACCATGGTCTGCTTGTCCTCGATCGGCATGACGTCGAAATGGCCGACCTGATGTCGATTCGCATTGATCACGAGGAAGCCGATCTCGAGGTCGGCGGTCGCAGCGAGGAGCTGGTCGAGGGCCGATTCTTCGAGCAGGTCGAGCGCGATCGTTCGCGTCTCGACGCCGTGGGCCTCACTGATTTCCTTGGCGACGGCGTCGAGTCGTTCCTTTCGGCGGGCGACCATCGCGATGTTCATGCCCTTTTCCCCGAGCTGCCTCGCGAACTGCTCGCCCACGGTCGCGCTCGCGCCGACGACGAGCGCCCAGGGGCCGTAGAGATCCTGGTAGGTCACGGCGACACGCTCACGCGAATCCCGGAGAGAAGTTCGTCTCGGAAGCGTCGTGCCTGATCCTGCGGCCCGTCGACGAGATCGATCTGTCGATACACATCTATCCTCACGTATTTTCCTCCATCCTACCGGTGGCGCTCAATTCCCGATCCGCGTGGCCCCGAGATAATCCCCCTTGTTGAGAGGAACGCCTAGCATTCTCAGGATGTCGTAGGTCGTGGTCGCGTGGAAATAGAAGTTCGGGAGCGAGAACGAGAGCAGGAAATTCTGGTTCGTGAACGGGAGCTTCCGCTCGCCGATGTCGAAGACGAGTGACTTGTCGCCGAGGGCCTCGATCTCATCCTCGTCGAGTCCCGCGAGGTTCTTGCGCGCCTCGGTCACGAGGGACTGAAGGCCCGAGTAGTCGTTGTCGAGCGAATGGGTGGGGGGACGGAACATGCCCTTCTGCATGCCCTGGATCGCGCCCCACGAATGATGCGCGACGGAGACGACCTGGAAGTGGAAGGGCCGCATGCCTTCGTGCAGCTGCGTCGTCACGATCGTCTGCGGATCGAGACCGGTCTCGGCGCAGTGGCGCGCGCCCTTCTCGAGGACGCCCGTCACGGCATCGAGAATCTGCAGATGCGTTCCGACGCTCGCTTCGTAGAACGAAATGGCCATGTGCTGTGCTTCTCCGGAGTCGACCGCCGCCGACCCAATCGCCACCGCGGCGTGAATCTACGACCGACCGCAATGCGGAGGTCGATGTCGAGGCCGTAGCCGAGCTGGAATTCCGAACCGCGTCCCGGGCCGGCTCCGCGCCGTTAGGACTTCGGATCCAGGCGCAGGAAGTAGCGGGGCGGAAAGCCCGTGATCACACGGAAGGCGAGGGGGTGGGCGAAGGCCGTGTCGAGTCGCTCGTGTTCCGTGGGGTCTTCGATCAGGACGGCCCGGTAGTCGCCGCGCTCTCCGTCGATCGTGACCTGCACGTCCGGGTTCGCGAGGGCCGCCTTGTACCAGGCGCGCGGCCAGTGGTTCGCACTGACGAAGATCCGACCGTTGTCGTCGAGGCGAGAGACGACGCGATCGCTCGCCTCGCCGTCGTCGTCGAAGGTCGTGATGGTCAGGACGTCTCCCGCATCGGGCTGCATGATGCCCATCATCGACTCGAAAGCGACGATCAGTGCGACGTAGCCAATGAGAACACCGATCAGGATCTTGACGGGTTTGGACATGATTGGGCTCCTTCCGGCCACGCCTGCGCGGCCAACCCCGAAAGGCTCGCGCGTTCGGAAAGCGCGCGCCACTGCGCCCGCAGGCCGCGGCGCGACCTGGGGTGCTCCTGAGGATCGCCGGAGGTTCGAGGGAGCGGCGCTCTCGGGCGCCCGATCCGTCGCAGAGTCCCCCCACGATTTGCGGAGCGTGTGCGCCCTCCGAACCCGTTTGAATTTCCTGCGCGGCTCCTGATACTCTCGAAGAGCAGAAGGTTCGACGCATCGTTCGCTCCCCGACAAGCTCGAGAACGAACTCGAAAATGGATGGATCGGTAAGTAGATAGGTAGACTAAGTAGATAGATAGGTCGGTAGACAGGTAGAGCAAGTAGATAGATAGGTAGATGGATAGATAGGACGATGGGCGCGCCGCGTGCCCGGGAGCACCCGGTCAAGGGAGGTCGGCCGTGAGCGTGAGCGGGAAAGAATTGAGTCGCAGCGGTCGCGTCGCGCTGGGCGCGGTTCTCGTCTTCGGTCCCATCGCCTTGCTGGTGGCCCTCTACGAGTGGACGGGGTCTGCAGCCTGGGCCCTCGCGATCGCGCTGACCGCATCCCCCCTCCTTCAGATGATCGCCGAGGCGCGCTGGCCCCATCACGCCCCGCGTCCGCGCTCCGGACGCCAGCTGGCCAGGGAAATCTTCCAGGGGGTCGCCTACGGCGGGGCGCTCGGCGTGGCCGTCGTGCTCGGGCTCTGGTGGACGGTGCTGACGTTGCGTGCATTCGTGGGGATCGAGTGGAGCCTGGGAGGGGGCGTCTGGCTGCAGGCGCTGATTCTGGTCGGGTTGGCGGACTTCGTCGATTATTTCAGGCATCGCCACGAGCACGAATCCGATGGCCTCTTCTGGCGAGTGCACTCCGTGCACCATTCGATCCGGAGTTTTTCGCTGCTGACCGGATTGGCCCTCCACCCGCTCGAGACGGTCTTCACCTACGCCTCCTACGGATTGGTGGCCGGGCTGCTCGGGGTCTCGCCGGATGCGCTGCTTCTCGGTTTCGGTCTGGCGTTGATCGTCATGGGCGCTCAACACACCAATGTGAACTCGAGCCTAGGTTGGCTCTCCTCCGTGCTGGCCCACACCGACGGACATCGTTGGCATCACGACCTTGCGCTCGAGTCCGGGCGCAACGTGAACTACGCAAATGTCCTGACGCTCTGGGATCAGCTGTGGGGATCTTTCTATGCGCCCCGGGATTTCGACGGGGAGTACGGGATCACGCCCTTCCGCGACGCCTATCCGCGGGGATTGCTCGAGCAGGTGCGGATCGTCCGGTCCGAAGATTACGCACGGGCCGAGGCCGCGGCGCGGCGCGCGAACCCGATCCGGTCTCGCGAAGACGAAGATGCGGCTTAGAGAACCACGGCACCGACAACGGGATCGGACTGGCTATCTTGAACCCGATGCTGCCTCGCTCGAAGCGCCCCGCCCCCGAAAAGAATACGCGCAAGAAGAGCCCAAGCGACCCGAAGGGAATGGCCGTGCCTATCGCGCGTGTACGATCGATGATCTTGTTAGGCGCGCTCGCCGCGATCTTCGCGCCGCTCGCCGGTTGTAGCCGGCCGGGGCCGAGCGAGGCCGCGCGGGAGGATCTCCGCGAGACACGGCCCGCCGCCGCGAGCGTCGACACGGACCGGATCGCCGAAGCGGATTCGGAGCCGGGGAACTGGATGGCGGTGGGGCGGACCTACCGGGAACAGTATTACAGCCCCCTCGACGAGATCGACCGCGAGAGCGTCGACCGGCTCGGGTTGGCCTGGACCTTCGACCTCGACACGAACAGGGGGCAGGAGGCGACGCCGCTCGTCGTCGACGGGACGATGTATTTCGTGACGGCCTGGAACAAGGTGAAGGCGCTGGATGCGGCGACGGGCCGCCTGCTCTGGGCCTACGATCCCGAGGTCGATCGGGCGGTCGGCGCGCTCACCTGTTGTGATGTCGTGAGCCGCGGTCTGGCGATCTACCAGGGAAAGGTCTTCGTGGCGACTCTCGACGGGCGTTTGCTCGCGCTCGACGCGGCGAGCGGTGAGGCGCTCTGGGAGGTGATGACGGTCGAAGCGGGCGCCGGCTACAACATTACGGGCGCGCCCCGGGCGGCGAAGGGCAAGGTCTTCATCGGCAACGGCGGCGCCGACAACGGTTTGCGCGGATACGTGAGCGCATACGATGTCGATACGGGTGAACTCGTGTGGCGCTTCTTTACGGTGCCCGGTGACCCCGCCGAAGGTCAGGAATCTCCGGCCCTCGAGTGGGCCGCCGACACCTGGTCCGGCAAGTATTGGAAGGTGGGCACCGGGGGAACGGCCTGGGATGCCATCGTCTACGACCCGGAACTCGACCAACTCTATATCGGCGTGGGCAACGGCGGCCCCTGGGATCCGACCCTTCGCAGCCCGGGCGGCGGCGACAATCTATTTCTCAGTTCGATCGTCGCCGTCGATCCCGATTCGGGGGACTACCTCTGGCACTACCAGCAGATCCCCGCGGAGGCCTGGGACTACACGGCGACCCAGCCGATCGTCCTGGCGGATCTCGAGATCGAGGGGCGAGCGCGCAAGGTGCTGATGCAGGCGCCGAAGAACGGCTTCTTCTACGTGATCGATCGCGTGACGGGCGAGTTGATCTCGGCGCAGTCGATCGTGCCGATCACCTGGGCCGAGTCGGAACTCGACGACGAAGGGCGACCCGTCCTGCGACCCGAGGCGCGGTACTGGGAGACGGGGGAGACCTTCCTCGGGAGTCCCGGCCCCGCCGGAGCGCACAACTGGTTCCCCATGGCCTATCACCCCGAGGTCGGTCTCGTTTATATCCCCACCACCATCTCGCCCATGGTCTACGCCGGTCTCCAGACGGAGGGCGAAACCGACACGAGCGCGGATGCCGACCCCGGTCTCGCGGAGTTGCCGGGGTTCCGGCCGGTGGACGAAGCACTGCAGGCGAAAGTCCTGGCGATGAATCGCGGCTTTCTGTTGGCCTGGGATCCCGTGCATCAACGGGAGGCGTGGCGGGTCGAACACTCGACGGCGGTGAACGGCGGGACGCTGGCGACGGGGGGAAGTCTCGTCTTCCAGGGGGAGGCGAACGGCGAGTTCGCGGCCTTCGATGCCGAGACCGGCGAAAAGAAATGGGCCTACCCGACCCACGGAGGCATCGTCGCGGCCCCCGCCACCTACCGCGTCGACGGCGAGCAATACGTCGCGCTCCTGCAGGGCTGGGGCGGCGGTTTCGGGATCGCTTCGGGAGAGCAGGCCCGCCTCTCGGGCCCGAAGCGGACTATCAGTCGCGGATTGGCGTTCAAGCTCGGGGGCGAGAAGACGCTCCCCGAGCCGCCGCCCTTCCCGAAACTCGACCCGCCGCCGCGCATCGGGAGCGCGGAGGAGATCGAGCGCGGTCGCGGCGCCTACGCGGGGCAGTGCGCTCGCTGCCACGGGGGCAACGGCGTCGGCGCGACGAATATGCCCCCCGATCTGCGCACGAGTCCGTCGATCGATGATCGCGGGGTCTTCGCGTCGATCGTCTTCGGCGGCGCGCGCTCGCATAACGGCATGCCGGACTTCGAAGGGCTCCTCGAAGAAGAAGCCGTCGAGGCGATCCGAGCCTACGTCATCGACCGGGCGAACGAAGCGGTTGGCCGCGCCGCGACGGAGTCCGACCCCGCCGCTTTCTCGCCGGCGAGGCGACCGAAGAAGGTACAGTCGGCGAGCGACATCCCCGAGCTATAACCCTCGGACCAGCGCGGCAGACCACAAGTCGTCCGTCCCGCTGCGAAGAGCCCCGACACGACCTCTCCACTGGGCTTCAGGACTTCTCCGGTCGGCCGTGTCCGCAGGCCACCGAGGGTGAAGTAGGGATAGAAGGCCTCGCCCACATGACAGGCGAGGGCGGCGAAGGGGGGACGATCGAGCGGCCGCAGCCAGGCGGCGGTCTTGTGAAAGAGCGGGTCCTCGCCCCGGGCCGCATGGCGATTGAAGATTTCGACGGTCTCGACGAGCGCGCCCTCCGCCATGCCGAGTTCGCGCTCGAGATCCTCCCATCGCTCCGCGACGGCGGCCACCTCGATGCGGGAAAGTTCCGACGGTCGCTCGAAGGTCGCCTCGTCGACGAGCAGGAAGACGCGCCCTTCCGGCTGTCGGGTGCAGTGGACGGCGATCCGACCCGGGTATGCGTCTTCGTTCACGAAACGCTCGCCGAGGTGGTTCACGAGGATGCCCTTCACGTGACTCTCGGGCGGATAGATCGGAAGGGTCGTGAAGAGCTGATCCATGTGGATCGCCTCGGCGCCGACACTGAGACCCATGTCGATCCCCGATCCATCGTCATGGCCGGCGCTCAACCCATCCTCCGCGAACTGCGCCGCGAGGGGCGCGTGTTCCCCGAGCATGTCCTCGTTGAGGACGAATCCTCCGGCACACAGAACCACCCCCCGACGCGCGCGGGCAAAGCGGCGCTCGCCGTCGATCTGCACGGCGACCCCGTGCACCCCGAGCGCTTCGTCTGCGACCAGGGCCGTCGTCTTCGCATCGAAACGAATTTCCACCCCGAGCGCCTCGACCCGCGCGGCCAGGGCATCGACCAACGTCTTTCCCCCCGGCTCGCCGACCGCCTCGGGCAGATGGCCTCGCGGACAGGGTCTGGCGACCTCGTTGAAAGGCCAGGCGGCCTCGTTGCCGGACCAGACGAGGCAGTCCCCGTTCTCGGGCGTCCCGCCCTTGCCCGGGACGTAGGTCGTGCGGAAGCGCACACCCTGATCCACCAGCCACCGGAAGTGTTCGAGGGCCCCTTCGGCGTAGAGCCGGACCTTTTCTTCGTCTGCGTCCGGGCCGCCGGCCAGCATCATGTAGCGGTAGAAATCTTCCGTCCTGTCTTCGAAGCCGTTCTCGCGCTGGGCGGGCGTTCCGCCGCTGCCGCCGAAGTAGACGTAGCCGCTCGACATCGCGCTCGTCCCGCCGGCTCCCGAGGCCGCCTCGAAGAGCATCACCCGCGCCCCCGCCGCGGCGGCCCCGAGTGCCGCGGACGCCCCCGCCGCCCCGAAGCCGACGACTACGATGTCGACGTCGAAATCCCAGTCGGTCACCTCCGCGAGCGGGTGGTGTCGGGACGATCCGTCGCGGACCTTCCTCACGCCTTCTCCAGACGGTCCGGTTGGCCGAGTCGCTTCACCCTCCGTACACCGCGCCGAGCGAGTAGGGCTCGAGCTTCCCGGTGGCCTCGAGCAGCGACTCGACGGTCCAGGCGCCCTCGTGGGTGGCTTCGCGCTCGACTTCGATGGGATGGAAGAGGCCGACGCGACCCCTTTCGATGTAGAAGAACTGGCCATTGAAGCGCGCGCACTCGTCGTGACAGAGGGCTGAGATCAGCGCCGCGACCTGCTCCGGCGGCTGAAGCGCTTCGCGCAGTCCCTTGGCGCGGAGCTTTTCCTCCTCGCCGGCCTGTTCGAGCTGCTCGATCGCGACGGAGACCTGGCGCGTCTCGGTCGCCGCGGGGTTCACCGCGTTCACCGTGATGCCGTGGGGCGCGAGGTCCCGGGAAGCGACGTTGGTCAATCCGAAGACGCCTCCCTTGCCGGCGGCATAGGCGGCCGTTCCGGGCACGCCGACCAGCGCCGCGCGAGAGACGAGGTTCACGACCCGGCCGAAGCGCCGCTCCATCATGTGCGGGAGCGCAGCGCGGAGACAGTAGAAGGTCCCGTAGACGTGGCTGCGAACGACCCGATCGAAGAAGTCGGGCTCGGTTTCCCAGATCGGCACGGAGACCGAGAGGCCCGCGTTGTTCACGAGCAGATCGAGCTGGCCGAAATGGTCGAGTGCGGTCGCCACGATACGCTGGGCGCTCGCCCACTCCGAGACGGAGTCGCGGCTGGCCACCGCCCGCCCGCCCGCGGCCTCGATCTCCTCGACGACTTGCTCGGCGAGTCCTTGCTCGCCGACTTCGCCGTGGAGCGTCGTGCCGAGGTCGTTCACCACCACGGCGGCGCCGCGTTCGGCGAGGGCCAGGGCGGTTGCGCGACCGATCCCGCGACCGGCTCCGGTCACGATCGCCACGCGTCCTTCGAAGGGGAGTGTGCTGTCGGGCATGTTCTCGTTTCTCCTTTCGGGTGTTCTGGATTTTCGGGTGCTCCGGTTCGTCCGGTGCGCGCTGGCGAGTCCATGAACGGGACCCGGAAAAGGGGGACCAGTCGTTTCGCTGCGGGAGCAGGGGCGCTCGGCCTGCCCATAGGGTAGACGGCGTTCCGGTTCCCGCCCGGCCCGTTCTGAAGGCGCTCGACTCCGGTTGCGGTAGCCTGACTGTGGCACTCGGTCCATCCGGTCGAGCACGGCAAGTCCACGGGAGCCTTCGGGGATGACTGCGACGACACGGCAAGCGTCTGAACCCGGACACGGCGCGGCGGAGGCGCCGGCGGCGGCCCGACTCACGCCCTACCAGGTCTGCTTCGTCGTCGAAGAGGTCGAAGAGGCCGCGGCGGAGTGCCAGGAGCGTTTCGGTTGGGGCCCCTTTCGGAGCTTCCACTCGACCGTCGAAGATCTCGAATACCGCGGCAGTCCGGCGCGCCGGGTGGCGGAGGTGTCCCTTGGAATGGCGGGGCGAGTCCAGGTCGAGCTGCTGCATGTCCACGACGGCGTCGATTGCCTCGCCACCTACCAGGCCCGGCACGGACGCGGATTTCAGCACCTCGGGATCGACACGCCCTCCCGCGCCGCGGCGCTCGCGCGACTCGAGGCCCTGGGCGCGGGGCTCGACCACATCGACGAGTTCGAGGGAATCCAGATCGCGTTCGTCGATACGCCCGCCGGACCGGGCCTCTTCGAGCTGGTCGACCGCACGAGTGGCGGACCCATCGGCCCGGGCGCGAGCGTGCCCGAACCGGGCCCGACTCCTCGTCTTGCGATCGACCGCGCCACCCTCGTCACCGACCAGATGGATGCGACGCTCCGCTTCTTCGCGAGCGCCTTCGGCTGGCGAAATGTGGCCGCGGAGTCGGCCACCCTTTCTTGGGACGGGGAGGAAGCGCAGCTCGCCCGGTCGCTCGGCGTCGCCGGGCGGCTCGAGATCGAAATCGTCGAAGGTCGTCCCGGTGGTCGCGATCCCTACTCGCGCATCCTTGCACGCGGTGGGCCGGGTCTCGTGCACGCCGGGGGCGTCTTCGCGGCGGACGATCGGCCGGATTCCGCCGCCTACCGATGGCTCGAGGCGGGAGAGACCTTCTTCCTCAGCGACTGGTCCGGTGGCACGGGAGCGCTCCAGCTCCGCGCGGAAGCGTGAGATCGGCGGGGCGCACGGACGCCCGCGCTCAAGCCGGCGCGCCCGCCGTTCCCGGCTCGACCCGCGGAATCCGCAGGAACGCGATCGCCCCCGCGCCTAACACAAAGGTTCCGAGAAAGGCCGAGAGCACGACGGCGTAGCTTCCCGTCTGGTCGAAGGCGTAGGCGGCGATCGGGGCGCCCGCGAGGTTGAAGGGCAGCATCAGCGGGGTCATCAGACCCATGGCGTGACCGAAGATGGCGCGGCCGAAACAAGCTCCGGTCAGCGCTCCCCAGAGTGGCATGATGCCGCCGACGCCGAGACCCATGCCGATGCTGGCGACGAAGAGACTGGCGTAGGAGGGCGCGACCACGAGGGCCCCCCAGCCCACCGCCATGATCGCGAACACGATCCAGGAGGCGACCCGCTTGTCGACGCGGTCGATGATGTATCCAAAGCTGAGGCGTCCGACGATGCCCGCTCCGGAATAGGCGGAGAGCAGGAACGCGGCTTGCTGGGCTTCGAAGCCGAGGTCCGTCGCGTAGGGAACGAGGTGTGTGATCAAGGTGCTGGTCGAACAGAAGGCCAGGCCGATGGTCACCGTGATGACCCAGAAATTTCTCGACCGAAGCAGCGACGGATCCTCTGTCTCTGTCTCTGGCACTGGCTCCGCCTGGGCCTTCGTCGTCGAGGCCGCGCTGGCTGCGTCCGCCGCGGTGCGAGCCGACTCCTCCGAAGGCTCTCCATCGGGCGTCGTGCCGACGAGCTCCGGGCGGTTCACCACCAGCAGCCAGAGCGGGGCCGCAAAGAGGGCGAGCACGCCCGCGAAGCCCATCGTCGCCCCGCGCCAACCGAATTCCTCGATCAGGCGCGTCGCGACCGGGGGAAAGATGAGTCCGCCGACCGAGGCGCCGACGGCGGTGAGGCCGAGAGCGCGGCCGCGCTGCAAGTGGAACCAATTGGCGACGAGGGTCGAGGTCGCGAGGGGGCCGAACATGTGGGAGCCGACGGCGATCAGGGTCCCGAACAAGATTCCGACATGCCAGAGCTCCGTCGAATACGAGAGTCCGAAAAAACCCGTCGCGCAGAGGAGCGCGCCGAGACTCATCACGGCGCGCGTCGAGCGCGTGTCGAGTAGCCGCCCGAGAAAGGGCGATACGATCCCCTGGACGAGCATCAGGAGCGTGAGTCCGAGGACCACGACGAGGCGCGGCGCTTCGAACTCCGCGGCCAGGGGCTTTACGAAGACGCCGTAGCTAAAGAACGTGCTGCCGACGGCCAGGCCTTGAGATGCGGCCGCGATCGCAACGATTCGCCATCCGTAGAACATGGAATCGCCTCACCCCCGTCTCTGTACAGCTCGCGTACAGTCTTGAATTGATCTTGGCCTGGTCTGGTTTCGTTTCGGCCCTGAGGATCTCTGGCCGCAGTGTCAGAAGATGGACGTGTGGGTGCGCCTAGCCGAGTTCGGGCCAGACCTCGAGGGCGGTGCCGGAAAGAAAGCGCTCTTGATCTGCCGGCGTGAATCCTTGCAGACAGGTCCGGGCGAAGGCGACATGCTCGACATAGGTCCGGTCGTGGCTCGCCGGAAAGTCCGAGCCCCACATGAGGCGATGCATGCCGAAGGCGTCGGCGAGGCGTGCGATCCAGGCTTGTGGATCGAGTCCCGCGGCGTCGATCGGAGCGAGGGTGCGGGTCGTCACCTTGAGGTAGAGGTTCTCGAAGCGGGCGAGCGCAAGCAGCTTTTCGTCCCGCCCGGTCGCCGGCCCTTCCTCCGGAATCGGAAAGCCGCAGTGGTCGAGGATCACGGGCACCGGCGGGTAGGCCTCGAGGGCCTTTTCGATCGCCGGGAGCTGCGCCGACGTCGCGAATAACACGACGGGAATGCCGAGCGAATGCGCGCGTTCCGTGCTTTCGATGAAGCGCTCGTCGGCGGGGGAGAGGAAGCCGTCCTCGCCGAAGCCGCTCATCCGGACTCCCCTGATTCCGAAGTCGGCGGACCAGGTGTCGACTCGCCCGACCGGGTCGGGCTGGAGCACGTCGATCACGCCGACCGCGGTAAACCGAGAAGGGTTCTTTCGTGCCGTTTCGGCGACATAACGATTGTCGGCCTGGTAGGCGCTCATGGCCTGGACGAGCACGGCGGCGTCGACCCCCGCGGTGTCCATCATCCCGAGCAGTTCTTCGCCCGAAACGCGAATCTCCTCGTGCCACCCCGACCCCGAGATTTCGAGGGGGCGCAGCGGATAGGTCTCCTCATCGGGGGAGACCACGTGGACATGGGTGTCGATGAGCAAGCAAGCTCCCTGGCTGGGTGGTCCCAGCGAGCGATCTTCGAACGGGTGTGTGCTCGATACTAATCCGGCAGACCCAGGCCCGCACGAGCGATTTAGGCGCGTTTCGGGTCGCTCGAAGGCTCGCTCGTGGTCGAGATCCCGAGGCACGTCGGCGCGTGTTCACGCGGGCGTGGCGGATCGCGTCGACGATCGGGCGCGAATTCCGGGCGCTGCTGCGGCGCGTACTTTGGCTATCTTTCGCCGATTGCCACGTGCACGCAAAGGAGGCCAGGACAACCATGCCGACCCGATACGAAGTCCTTCCGATCCGCCCGGTCATGGCGCACACCGAACTCTTCTCCGCGGGCCCGATTCAATTCGGCGTGGAATACCGATTCCTGAACGAGGACATCATCGAGGCGGAATTCGGCGAGGATGCCCGCGAAAAGTACGGACAGAATGTGCCGGCGGACATGCAATCCGATGTGAACGAAGACGGTGTTTCGATCCATGTCTTCGACGAGACGGCGGGGCGCGAATTCCTGCGCTTCGACTGCTTCGCGGACTACCCGCACTACCACTACATCGAGAACGATGTCGGCCACCAGGTCGTTCATCAATTCGATGAGACGGCGCACGGACCGATGGTCGAATGGGTAATCGAATGCCTCGGCGGGCGTCTTCCGGAGATGTTGAGCAAGGCGGGCGAGGAGAAGCTCTCGCAGGAGATCGACCCGCGATCGATCGAGAAGGTCTTGCCCGAGGTCATCGGAGCAATCGAACGCGCGCGAAAGGCGGCTCGGCCTCTCGTCGCGGCCGGGTAGGCTCCCGCCGCGGATCCTGGAAAGGCATCGCCCCAAACTCAGACCCGATAGTGAAACGAGGAAGGTCATCATGCCCAGCCACATCGTAAACCTTCACGACCGCCCCAATCTCGAAGCCGAAATCACGCGGCCGGGGGGCGACTCGACCGCCTCGCCGGAGCAGAAGTCCACGCGCTTCCTCGGAACGCGCAGCGAGGATTTCGTAAACCCGACGGAACCTCCCTACGCCTACTTCATCGAGCGCCCGAAAGGCGACATCACCCACGATCACTCGCATAACGCCGGGCGCACCGAATTCCTGATCGAAGGCGAGATCGAATGGCGCGAACCCGGCAAGCCGCCGCGAATCTACGGCGCCGGTACGCTCACCTACGTCGAAGCCGGCACGATCTACGGTTACACGGTTCTCGAGGACGCGAAGATCCTGATCCAATTCGATCGCTCGCCGGGGATGAACTACAAATGAGCCTTTCGCCGCCCGTCTGAGATGCGCCTTCAGCATTCAGCTCGGTCTGATGCGATAAGGGCAAGGGGGGGCCCGAAGGTTGAGGAGTACCAGAATGTCTGGAAATGGAGACGACCCGGCGACCCGGGCCACGAGTGTTGGTCCCAACCCGACGGCGACCGCGGCGGCGAACGATTCGGATGTCAGCCGGCCTTTCATCTTCGACGTCTCGAAGATCGCTGGCCAGACGAATCTCGAGTTGATGGGGGACGCGCCCGAGGCGCAGCAGCTGCTCGATCTACTCGGTCGGGACCTGGTCACGCGGACGATCGTTCAGACGCCGGAGCTCACGGTCTACCACGAAACGGCGGCGCCGGGGGAGTCCGTCAAGCCCCATCGCCACGGCACCTTCCAGGTCAACTTCATGCTGAAAGGCGAGCTCTTCTTTGGCTCGAAGCGCGTCGGACCGGGCATGGGCTATTTCTCGCCGGACAAGCTCTACGCCTGGCGCGCAGGGGACGAGGGCGCCGAGTGGATCGAGATCCATTCCGGCGCGGTGGGGATCTATTCCGAGCCCGCCGCCTCGGAGGCTGCGGCCTCCGACCCGACCCGAGCCCGCTCGAGCAAATAGGCCTGGATCAGTCGAACCTCCGCGGCGTCCAGGATGTCCGCGTAGCTCGGCATGCCAAGCGGTGCGCGCTCGCCCCCTAACACGATCGCCTCGAAGCGATCGTGAACGAGCCGCGTCGCGTAGCGAAGATCGGGGATCGATCCCCCGCTGACCGCCTGGGAGCCGTGGCAGCCCCCGCATTCGAGGTGATAGAGGCGCCCGCCCTCGGCGATCTCTGCAGCGCTCGCTTCCACCTGATAGGTCGGGCGCGGCGGCGGCGCGTCGGGCCAGGGGACGGCGGGGGGCATTTCGGCCTCGCCCCCGATTCGGAAGGCGACGACCCGCCCTCCGCCGCGCACGCGGGCTTTCGCGGCGGGTTCGCCCATGCCCATGGGAAAGCTGCCGCCCCATCCCGCGGCGACGGCGACGTATTGCACGCCCTCCACCCGGTAGGTGACGGGTCCCGCCATCACGCCCGTCCCGACTTCGCTTTCCCAGAGCTTCGTGCCGTCCTCGGCTCGGTAGGCCACGAAGCGTCCGTCGGGGCTGCCCTGGAAGACGAGTCCGCCGGCGGTCGCGAGGGTGCCGCCGCTCCAGGCCGTCACGTGGGGGACGCGCCAGGCCTCGCGCTGCTCGACGGGATCCCAGGCGAGCAGGAATCCGCGGGGCTCGCCGGCTTCCGCGAAATTGTACTCGCCGAAATCGAGGGCGAGGTTGTAGCGATTGTGGCGATAGGTCCAGTCGGGGTCGTAGGTGAGCGCGGCGGCGATCTCGAGGGCCGGGATATAGACGAGTCCGGTCCCGGGATGGAAGGACATCGGATGCCAGTTGTGTCCGCCCAACGTGGCCGGCTTGATGACGCGGGTCTCCTCGCGGTAGTCGGCGTGGGGGCTCTCGATCGGTCGCCCCTCTTCGTCGAGTCCTTCGGCCCAGTTCACCTCGACGAAGGGCGCGCCGGAGATGAACTCGCCGGTCTCGCGGTCGAGCACGAAGAAGAACCCGTTCTTGGGCGCCTGCATCAGGACCTTGCGCCGGCGTCCGTCGATCTCGAGTTCGGCGAGGGTGATCTGCTGGGTCGAGGTGTAGTCCCAGCTGTCGGCGGGAGTGGTCTGGAAATGCCAGACCAGCTCGCCGGTCGCGGGCCGCAGCGCCAGGATCGAAGACAGGTAGAGGTTGTCGCCGCCGCCGGGGCTGCGCGCCCAGCGGGCGTGGGGAGAGCCGTTGCCCGTGCCGATATAGACGAGATCGAGTTCGGGGTCGTAGGCCATGCCGTCCCAGACCGTGCCGCCGCCGCCATAGCGCCACCACTCGCCGTTCCAGGTCTTGGCGGCGCGTTCCATCGCCGGGGATTCGAAGGGCAGGGCGGGGTCGCCGGGCACGGTATAGGTTCGCCAGAGGAGTTCGCCCGTCGCCGAATCGTAGGCCGAGACGTAACCCCGGACGCCGTACTCGGCGCCGGAGTTGCCGATCAGCACGCGGCCTTCGACGACGCGCGGGGCGCCGGTGATGCTGTAGGGATCCGCCGGGTCGATGGTGAGTGTGTCCCAGACGACGCGGCCGCTCGCCCGGTCGAGGGCGACCAGGCGTCCGTCGAGAGTGCCGACGAAGATGCGGTCCTCATGGGCGGCGACGCCGCGGTTGACGATGCCGCAGCAGGTCCGCCGCGCCTGCTGGCCCGGGGTCTGCGGATCGTAGCGCCAGCGCTCCTCGCCGGTGACCGCGTCGAGGGCGTAGACGCGACTCCACGGGCCCGTCACGTAGAGTGTCCCGTCGATCACGAGGGGCGTCGACTCGACGCCGTGCATCGTCTCGAGATCGTAGGACCAGGCGAGCCCGAGCGACCCGACGTTGTCTTCGCGAATCTGGTCGAGGGGGCTGAAGCGCTCTTCGGCGTAGGTGCGGCCGTGGCTCAGCCAGTTGGCGGAGTCCGAGGCGGCGTCGCGCAGGCGTGCATCGCTCACGCGGCTCGTCGCGACCGCCGCCGCCGTCGTCGGAGCGTTCGGGCTCGGTCGTTGGCAACCGCTTGCGAGGGCGATCGCGAATCCCGCGAGTAGAAGCAGCGCGAGCTTTCGGCGCGGCGTCAGACGATTGGGCGATGGATGCAGATCCAGCGCCCTTCTAGATCGGTCCGTCCAACGCATCCTTCGCCCCTTTCGAATCCGGCGCCCCGCGGCAGATCGATTGCCCGTCGCTGCGGCCCGAGCCAGAAACCCTAACGCAGCGAAATCGTCTCAGGGTTCGTTCGCCGTAGGCAGCGGTGGCTTCTGGCCTTGGGGAAGCGGAGACCGGTATGGAGAGTCGCGGGTCTTCTCCTCGAATTCGGCCCGTGCTCGCGCGACCAGGTCGGGATTGGTCAGTACGTCGATGCCCGTGAGAGCCATCACCCGTGCCGCGATCTGCCCCGCCTTGGCGGCGCCCGGCGTGCCGGCCATCGCCGACGCGGCCCAGCTATGCCAGGGCAGGTTCTCGGCGCCGAGGGCGACGGTGATGCCGACCGTCGGCGCGATGCGACTGACTTCGGCGGCGTCGGTGGAACCGTCGGCCATCGGAGTTGGCTCCGGGGCGAGGGGTTCGATGCGGGTCGAGAGGCCGATCGTCTCGATTCCGACTTCTTTCTGGAGCGAACGCGCAAAGCCCTGTTCCGCAGCGGTATAGGCGGGCGGCCCCACGAGTTCGAGGTTCGCCTGGGCGGCCTCCTGGAGCGGTCGATTCAGGAGCATCGAGTGGACCCCCGTCAGCAACGTCACCTCGTGCCGGGTCTGGGTCGCCTGGGCCGCGCCGGCGGCGATGTCGAGGATCCAGGCGTAGTTCTTCTCGACCTTTTCCCGATCGGAGTCGCGCACGTAATACCAGACCCGGGAGTAGGCCGGTACGACATTGGGGGCCTCGCCCGCATGGGTCATGACGTAGTGAATGCGGGCGCTCGGCTCGATGTGTTCGCGCATGAGGTTCACGCCGTGGTTCATGAGCTCGACGGCGTCGAGGGCGCTGCGTCCGTGCCAGGGCCGCGCGCCGTGGGCCGCACGTCCGAAGAACTCCACCGAAAAATTGTTCATCGCCATGGAGCCCTCGTTGACCACCTTCGTGAGAAAGACCGGGTGCCAGTCGAGGGCCACGTCGAGATCATCGAAGAGCCCGTCGCGGGCCATATACACCTTGCCGATCAGGGTCTCCTCCGCCGGCGTCCCGTAGAGCCGGATCGTTCCCCCGAGCGAGTGCTTCTCCGCTGCCCGTTTGAGCGCCATCGCCGCACCGACCGAGCCCGCCCCGAACACGTTATGTCCGCAGCCATGCCCATGGGCGTGTCCGTCCTCGCGAGCGCGCTTCTTGGCGACGGGGGCGTTGCCGAGGCCCGGCAGCGCATCGAATTCGGCGAGCACCCCGACGATCGGTCGTCCGCTACCCCATTCGGCGACGAAGGCCGTCGGCATGCCCGCGACCCCCCGCTCGACCCGGAATCCCTCGGTTTCGAGAGTGTCCGCGAGCAGCTCGGCGGAACGGTGCTCCGCGAGCCCGGTCTCCGCGTACTCCCAGAGAGACTGCGCCAGCGCACCGACCTGTCGGTCGAGACTCGCCGCAGCCTCGAGGGCGCTGCGTTTCTCCGCGGATAGATCGGAAGCTGCGGAGTCGGCGGTCGTCTCGCTGCGAGCGGGCGCAGGAAACGACAGGAAGAGGGCGAGCACGGCGATCCCAGCCGAGATCTCGCGTGGAAGCAACATGTTATTCATCTCCTTTCGACGCCGACGCCGACGCCGACGCCGACTCAGACCCGGTCTCGTCGCGGCCGTAGCCGAAGGTTCCGGTGAATGCTCCGTCCTCGACCGAGTGGATGGCCGCGAAGCGCCGGATCGCTCCCGACTCGAGTCGGCCGACATATTCGGCGAATACGTACCAATCCGTCGCGAGTCGGGCCACGAGGGCGACGTCGCGCATGGGGGCGAAGATTCGGGTGAGCGCCTCTTGCGCATCGTCCCGACTGCTGCCCGTTTCGATGCGGATGTCGACCCTCGCGGACTCGAGCACGTCGAGGCGCATCGCGAAGGTGTGCGTCTCGCAGAGAAGGTCAGCGACCGCGTCGCGCGTCCCCTCCTGCAGCGCGACCAGGAGTCGATCGAGCAGGACCGCGTGCTGCCGCTCCCGTTCCGGGAAGCCCGGGTCGAGGGTTGGCAGCGCCGGGGTGCTTCCCCGGACGACATCATCGAAGGGATGTCGGGTGACGCAGATCTCGCCTCGAATGCCGTCCTGGGCCGTGGGGAAGAGGATCGCCGAGTTCACCATGAATTCGCGACCCGTCGCGTCGGTCTCTCCGATCGGGCCCGTGCCGCGTAGGCTGGCGGCACTCTCGTTGAAGACATACCAGTCGCGGGCCGTGCTCTTCAGCTGGCGCGAATCGAGTACGACGTAGGCGCCGGCGCGGCCCGAATAGTAGTCGCGGACCTCGGCGTAGGTCGTGAGGACCGTGCCCGGTGGGATCACGTTGCCCGCGCGGGTGCGATGTGGCACGGCGAAGAAGACGTCCCGCGAGACGGTGTCGCAGATTTGATCGGTGTCGGCGCTGGTCTCCGCCGCGACATGATTGCGCGCGGTAAAGAGCGACCGTTCGCCGACCTCCTTCAGCCAATCTTGCAGCAGGATGGCCGTGCTCATGCGCCGGCGACCGGTTCTGCGTCGATCATGACGGCCAGCAGTCGGCAGGGAGCGCCACTCCGGTTGCTCCAGGCGTGGTTCGTGCCGCGCTGAACCAGCACGTCTCCTTCGCGGAGCAGGACCTCCCCGTCGTCGACCAGGGCGATGATCTCGCCGTGGATGACGTAGATATAGTCGACTGTATCGGTCGTGTGGAAGCCGAGATCCGTGTCGGGGGACTGGGGCTCGACCTCGAAGATCCGGAGCAGCGTACCGCTCGCGTCCGGCAGCAGGCTGTGACTCTGGCGCGCGGCGTCTTCTCCCGATGCGTTCGAGGCGGGAGACTCCGAGGTCGCCCACAGCTCGGCGATCGAGACGCCCTCGCTCGTATTCTCCCCGGCGATCTCCGAGTCGAAGAGAATGGTCGAGCGGCCGTCGGCGGTGTGACCGGTAATGCATCTTCGGATCGGCTTCATGGGGACCTCGCGCGCTTCAGTTTTCAAGGGATTCGGATTCTGGAAAGCGTACCGGAAGACGCCACGGTGGTAAGCTGAACAGGACCGGGAGGAGGACGCGGTGGAAACCAGAACACTCGGGCCTTCGGGGCTCGCGGTCTCTTTGGCTGGCCTCGGCTGCAACAACTTCGGGCAGCGGATCGGCGAGCCCGAGAGCGTGGCCGTCGTCGAAGCGGCGCTCGATGCGGGAATCACCTTGTTCGATACCGCGGACGTCTACGGGGGCGGCCGATCCGAGGAGATCCTCGGGCGCGCGCTGGGGAGCCGTCGGAGCGATGTCGTGATCGCCACGAAATTTGGATACCGCACCGGACCGGGACTGGATCAGGGCGGCGCATCTCGCCGATCGGTAATCGCGTCCTGCGAGCGAAGCCTTCGGCGGCTCGGGACAGATTGGATCGACGTCTACTTCCTGCATTTTCCCGATGCGGAGACGCCGCTCGAGGAAACCCTCGACGCGATGAGCCGACTCGTGGAGCAGGGGAAGGTCCGATACCTGGGTTGCTCGAACTTCGATGCCTGGCAGATCGCCGATGCGCAGGGTGTGGCGAAGAGCGGGCGAGCGCAGGGATTCGTGAGCGCGCAGAACGAGTGGAGCCTGCTCGAGCGCGGCATCGAAGCCGAGGTCGTACCCGCCTGCGAACACTATGGGCTCGGCATCCTGCCCTATTTTCCGCTCGCCGGGGGAGCACTCACGGGCAAATACCGCCGCGGCGAGCGCTTCGACGAATCGAGCCGCTTTGGAACGAGCGAGGCGCGCGACGGGATGTTCGGCCACTTCGTGTCGGACGCTTCGCTTGCGAGGGTCGAGCGACTCGAAAGGGTCGCCGAGGAGTCCGGGCGTACACTGCTCGAACTCGCGCTCTCCTGGCTCGCTTGCCAGCCGAGGGTCTCGTCGGTGATCGCCGGCGCGACCCGTCCCGACCAGGTCGTGAGCAACGTCGCGGCGACCCGCGACGACCTTCCGGGAGATCTGCTCGAGGCGGTCGAGAAAGCGTTGGCTGGCTGAGCAACGAGCGAAGGGAATGGGGCGAGCCGACGAGCGTTCCCTCGTCGCTCTTGCCGGCATCAGGTCGCTCCCAGTTCCGCTGCGGTCGGTCCGATGCGTCGCGCGATCTTGGAGAGCGCGTCACGGTCGACCTTGTAGGCGCGCAGAAAATTTTCGCCCACGATCTTTGCCACGTCGTCCGCCGGGCAGCCTTCGAACATCTCGACCATGTGTCGACGCACCTCGGGCCACATGCCCTCGTGGTGCCCGAAGTCGGACCCGAAGATCATCTGATCGAGTCCGATCGCTTCGCGCTCCTCGACATCCGGGCGCCTCATCAACGAGTTCGCGATGAAGCACTGGCGACGCCAGGTCTCGCTGGGCAGCCGCGGTAGAGGGTGTTCGCGTGCCGCCCGCCACATGGGGCCCGTCGCGAGCCCGTCCATCGCGGCCAGTGTGTCGGGGAGCCAATCGGCGCCTTGCTCCGTGAAGACCACCCGCAGCTCGGGATGTCGCTCGAGCACGCCGCCGAACACGAGGCACCAAAGCGGGCGATGAGCCAGGAAGAAAGTCTCCATCACGGCGACGGCGAAGTCCCAGGGCGGCTCGCCGAGCCAATGCGGCGAACCGTCACCGAGATGCACGGCGACGGTCAGGTCGAGCTCGACGCACACCTCCCAGAAGGGCTCGTAGCGCGGGTGATGCAGCAGCGGCTGGTGGTATTCGAGCGCGAGCATCACTGCGTGACACAGCCCGTCCGCGTGGGCGCGACGCACCTCCGCAACGGCGCCGGAAATGTCTTCGAGCGTCGGCATCGCGATGGTGCCGATCAAGCGATCCGGCGCGGGTCGGCAGAAATCGGCGAGCCATCGGTTGTAGGCGCGCGCGCCCGCGAGTCGGAGCTCGACCGGGTAGCGCTCGGTGAGTCCTGGTTGAATGATCCCGCCGCCGAGCCAGGGCGCCGTGTTCTCGTTCTGGTCGTCGGGAAAGAGCACTTCGGTCGCGACGCCGTCCTGGTCCAGCTCGTTGAGCCGGACGGCGGGATCCCAAAGGCTCGTGACGCCGGTTTCCTCGAAGCGCGGATTGCCTCGCCACCAGTCCCAGGCCGCCGGATCGAGCACCGAATCGGGTACCCCCTCGGACCAACGGTGGACGTGCTCGGCGAGGAAATCGTCGAATCGTTCGCGGTAGGGGGGATCGAGATAGGGCCGGTAATTCTCGGTCGGTGGGCCGACGTGCCCGTCCGCTGATGCGACGAGCAGTCGCGATTCATCGCTGGTCATTGTCTCCTCCTGCTCCCTCGCGCCGCTTGATGTCGGATGCCATTATAACCACTCGGCCGGCGCGCAGCGTTGGCCACCGATGCGGTTTCGGAGCGCCGACGGGCGTTTCGGAGAACTCGAAACGGGAGGAGTCATGTCGTCCACGGTCGGAACACCCTTTGGAGCCGGGCCCTACCGGCTGGTCGACGCGGACTCGCATATCAACGAGCCCCCGGACCTCTGGACCTCCCGCGTCGCGGCGAAGTTTCGCGAGCGCGCGCCTCGCATGGAGCGCTTCGAGCAGGGTGACGCCTGGGTGATGGAAGGCGTCGCGGACCCGATCAACTTTGGCAAGAACGCGTCGGCGGGCACGCCGGTCGAGACGCGCAACGCGTGGATCCGCTGGGAGGATATCCGTCCGGGGGGGCACGATCCTGCCGCGCGACTTCGCGAGATGGATGAAGACCTCGTCGATGCGGGCGTGCTCTATCCGACCCCGCGCATCTCCCAGCTCGTCTTCGGAACCCGTGATCCCGAACTCCATCTGGCCCTGGTTCGCGCCTACAACGATTGGATCGAGGAGTTCGCGGCCCACGATCCCGCACGTCTCGGCGGCTTGATGCTGGTTCCGAACCGCGGCGTCGCGGATGCCGTCGCCGAGGTCGAGCGGGTCGCGGAGCGCGCTGGAATCGCGGGCTGTCTGATCGGTTGCTATCCGCACGGGGATCTCGATCTCTCGCCCGAAGACGATCCTGTCTGGGCGGCGATTGCGGCCTCCGGCGCCGCGGTCCATATCCATGTGAAGCTGGTCAACGAATGGCCGACCGACATCTACCGACCGGGCGTCGTGTCCGATGCCCTCGCCGCCGCCGACCTGCGCTTTCTGGGCGCCCCGCAGCGCATGGTGCAGATGCTGAACGGCGGCCTCTTCGATCGGGTGCCCGATCTGCGGGTCGTGCTCGCCGAGGTCGATGCCGGCTGGGTCCCCTACGTAAAGGAGCAGCTCGACAACCGCATGCTGCGTCGCCATCCGGGCGCGGCGCTGCGCGAGATGGAGATGCCGAGCGCGGTCGTCGACCGCCACTTCGCCTACACCTACATCACCGACCATTTCGCCGTCCGCAATCGACATGCGATCGGCGTCGACTCTTTGATGTGGTCGAGCGATTACCCCCACGGCGGAAGCGACTGGCCTCACTCGGCCCGCACCATCCACGCCGACTTCGCCGACGTTCCGGCGCACGAACGCGACCGGATCCTCGCCGGAAATGCGCTGGACCGCTACCGCTTCGATCGTTATGCGAGCGGTCGGGTCGCCCTTGCACCGGCTTCATCGGCCGGGACGGCGGCCGGATGATATGCGCTATCTGGCGTTGACCGGCAATCTGGGCGCGGGCTTCCACGAGGCTTCGCTCGCTGCGGCGATGGAGCGCGGTGTCGACTTCATTGGCGCAGACGCCGGCTCGACGGACGGCGGTCCGCACTACCTGGGGACAGGGTCCTGGATCTGGGCACGCGAGGCCTATCTGCGGGATCTGCGCCTCGCCCTGTCGGCCGCTCGTCACGCCGGTATTCCGCTGATCGTCGGCTCCTGCGGCGGAGGGGGCAACGACTCCTGCGTCGACGATTTCGCCGGGCTGGTCGACGAGATCGCGCGCGAAATGGGTTGGCAACAAAAGCTCGCGACGATCCATACCGAGCCCGCGCGCGACTATCTCGTCGAGCGCTACGAGGCCGGCGCGATTCGTCCGCTCGAGAACCCACCGCCAGTCGACAAGAGCACCTTCGAGGCGCCGGGGCATATCGTGGCCATGGCGGGCGCCGAACCGATCCAGGCGGCCCTCGAAGGCGGGGCCGACGTCGTGCTGGTCGGGCGCTGCGCGGATGCCGCGATCTACGCGGCCATGCCGCTGATGCGGGGATTCGATCCGGGGCTGGTGTGGAATGCGGCGAAGCTGATGGAGTGTGGCGCGGCACCGGCGGAGAACCGACGCGGTCAAGACTGTTTGTTGTGCACGATGGAAGAGGACGACTTCGTGCTCGAGCCCCTCGACCCGACGACGC
>JAPIWU010414358.1:0-27773 GCA_037576205.1 Pyrocystis lunula | reverse complement strand
TTTTCAAATGTAGGTTGCAGTTCTGTATTTTCATAATCCAGCCCCTCTGATTCCTTAGTTGTCAAAAGTCCAGTGACTTTAACGCACCTAAAAATAAAAAATAAAAAAATTACCCCCGGAGAACCACCGCAGGATCAACACATCAGTTTTCGGAAGGAGATTCAATTAGCGCATCACCAAAACTTCTTTTCAATCGGGTACGCCGCCCTACACTATCCGAATCCTGAACAGTTGAAATATGCCTATCAGTTAGAAGGACTAAATGATGACTGGCAATATGTTGGACATCAGTTGGAAGCTTCATTTACAAGTGTTCCACCAGGCAATTACACATTCAGATTAAAAGTGGAAGATGGCCAAGGCAACTGGAGTTCGAGTGAAGCCGAGTTAAAGATATCTGTTTTATCTCCCTGGTATTGGTCGTGGTGGTCCAAGTTACTTTACTGGCTGATAATAATACTAGCTATTTACTCCCTTTATCATTTTCAACTTAAGCGACAACTAGCCTTAGCAGAAAACCTTCGTTTGCGTGAACTAGATCAAATCAAAACCCGTCTTTACACGAACATTACGCATGAATTCCGAACGCCACTTACCATAATTCTTGGGATGGCCGATCAGGCCGTCAAAAATCCGAGGGATTGGCTGCTGGAGGGTAGTCGAATGATTAAACGCAACGGGAACAGACTGCTGCATTTGATCAATCAAATGTTAGACCTATCCAAGTTGGAGTCTGGCAGTATGCCACTAAATCTGGTCAACGCCGATATCATTGGATATTTGCGCTACATCAATGAATCCTTTCACTCCTATGCCGAGATCAAAGGGATTAGCCTCCACTTTTTGACAACAAATCATTCCTATGAGATGGATTTTGATCCCGCCAAGCTCTTAGATATCGTTTCGAACTTAGTGTCTAATGCAGTGAAGTTTTCGCCGGAGGGAAGTAATGTCTATATGCAGGTACAAGTCATTCAGATAAATAACGAAAACTTCCTAGAAATAAGAGTAACGGACTTTGGAGTGGGGATGGCAGAAGAAGAACTGACAAAAGTATTTGACCGATTCTATCAGACAGGCGAAGGAAATGTTCGGCAATCTGGAGGTACAGGAATTGGTTTAGCACTAACCAAGGAACTCGTTAAGCTGCTAGATGGTCAGATAACTGTTTCTAGCCAAAAAGGAAAGGGAAGTAAATTTACAGTGCTATTGCCAGTTAGGCAAGAAGCAATAAAGGAAGAAAGGCCAAGTACTCAATTGGTACAAAGTAGATTGCAACCCTTCGCTGACAAGGCTGCTTTCACATCAGCTGAAGAAGTCGCACCTGAAAAGACCAATTTACCCCTATTGCTCATCATTGAAGATAATCAGGATGTAGTTCAATACTTGATAAAATGCCTGGATAGGGACTACCAATTGGTTGCTGCTTCCGACGGGCAATCTGGAATCGATAAAGCGATTGGATTGATCCCTGACATTATTATCAGCGACGTGATGATGCCAGAAAAAGATGGCTTTGAGGTCTGTAAGACCTTAAAAGCAGACCGACGAACAAACCACATCCCTATCATCTTACTTACTGCGAAAGCAGACATGAAGTCCAAACTAGAGGGACTAGACCAAGGTGCAGATGCCTACCTTCCCAAACCCTTTAATGAGAAGGAGTTGAATATTAGACTAAGAAATTTGATGGAACTAAAAATGCAACTCCAACAGAAATATAAGAACTTTACTGGACACCAAGACCGAAATTGGGACCGTAGGAAGCCGATAGAAGATGAATTTCTACGGAACTTCCGGTCATTGGTAGAAGAACACATCTCTGATTCCGACTTTGGAATTGTACAACTTTGTCAGGCACTACAGTTAAGTCGATCGCAATTATTCCGAAAATTGAAAGCACTAACTGGCCAATCCACCTCACTACACATACGGTCCATCCGCTTGCAAAAAGCCAAGGAGCTACTGCTTTCCACCGACTTAAATATTTCTGAGATTGCGTATGATGTGGGGTTCAGCAGTCCCGCCTATTTCACTCGCTCCTTTGTTGAAGAATTTGGAAACCCTCCCAGCGATGTTCGCGAATAAACACTATTCGTACCGCTTTAATCCTTTTCGGAAGGGAAGGCTTTTATGTGCTACCCTAAACAAAATGTGCGAAGAATGTAAAAAGGGCTGCCCAATGGTCTGATGGGCAGCCTCTAAAAATCAGTTTACTTACGCAATTAACCAAAAACAGTCAATGATCTATATCATCGCCTTCTAAACCAAACTCGTTTTGATTGACCAGATTGTACAATGATCTGTTGAGCTCGAAAAGGAGTCTTTGGCCTTACCGGGTCCCATTTTTCCCATGGTACTCCTTTGGGAGGAGAGCCGACTGGCGCTACCACAGAAATTTTGTATTGCCCTGGTCGAATATTCGGGAAAGTAAATTTCCATTGATTTCCTGCTCGGCTTCTACGCCCCTTCCTCATAAAGTTTGGGGCCTCTAGATAAACATTATACGTATGGCAACTCCTACAATTATCCATGTAAGCTGTGACGGCACCAGCAACCGGCTTCGGACGCGTGGAAGGTGGTGAACTTGGAGGCCTCCTGGGAGGGTTTGCTTTTTGCACATTCCGAACACATCGACAGGCAAAGGCAGCATCGTTGGGTAGGGTACTTTTAACCCTATAAATAGAGTTGTAAAGCGGAATAAATCGATAAAAAACAGCTGCGTTGGATAAATTGCTTGACCAAAAATGCCCTAGTTTACCAATCTGTCGGAGTTGGTTGTTCGAAAACTCGCCAGAAGGAACCGCATTAAACCCACTCTTCCCCCCACGATATAAAGCGTGAAAAGCTTGTCTGGGGTTTCGCCCATTCCAGGTAATCTGCTGACCAATATTACCGTACCCTCCGTAGGTTAAAGCCAGGTTAGCCCACTCTCGATCAGTTGGCAAGCGGAAGCCACGCGGACAGACTCGAGCCGCTTCGTATCTATTATATAGTCGCCCCATTCCCCTTACTGCAATACTGGAATGCGTTTTGTAGTTCAAATTTCGAGTCATCCAGACGAGGCCATTCACTTTGATCGTAGTGTAGTACTGACCATCACGGCTGTCTTGAAAACCGTTTTGTCCATGTAACATCACTTCCAGGGAAGATATCAAGAGACATAAAGACAGATATATTATTGAATTCTTCATAATTTATTGCTTTAGACAAATGGTGAATAAGTGTTCAGCATGGAGAAGAGTTGGTACCTTTTCTAAGCGCTAATTGATTGAGGATCGCTCCACACTACGATTTATCTATTAGTTGGCAAAAGGGAAGATTGTCACCACCTGGAGCACTTATATTTTCACTTTCTACAAAGATTTCTGAAAAAGATGAGTTGTATGTGGTGACCTATGCCGCAAGATGCAACCTAGAGATAGGAGGGTTTCAAAGATTGCTGTATATTTAGCTAATCACACCAAGTAAATATACACCTTAATGGGAACGCATTCATTGGATACAGCCTTTATCAAGCGAATACGACAGAAAGACAAGGCCGCCATAAGAGAGATCTATGAGGCATATTTCAAACCTTGTTCAGGTGTAGTATTGAAAGATGGAGGTACGATGGATGATGCAAAAGAAGTTTTCCAGGAAGCCGTTTTTTGCTTATTTGTTAAGCTCAAAGACCCCACATTTACCATCCATAGTAGCTTGCTTGGCTACTTAAAGCAAATTTGCTTTCGCGAGTGGATAAAAATCATCCTAGAACGGCGAAAGCTCGATACTCCCAATGACCATATTTTCAACCAAATTCCTGATGATACTTCCGGTTTGTCAGATAAGGAACTAAAGGAAGAGCGACTGGAACTATTGAATCAGTGCATTAAGCAGGCCAGTAAAGATTGTAATAGGCTACTGGATCTGACTTTCTATAAAAAATATAAAGACGAACAGATTGCCGAGCAAATGAATTATACCCGGCAATTTGTTCGAAATAAACGCTTACGTTGCATAAAGGGCTTGCGCAAATGCATGGGCGTTGCAAAATAACGTGGTATGGAAAAAGAATACTCTACCAATGATCTGGAAAAGTATGCCAAAGGTGAAATGCAAGGGCGAGAGCTAGAGGAGTTTGAAAAAAGGCTTTTTCAAGACGAAGGCTTGCGGGATGAAGCCAATTTTCACAAAGACGTAGCAGAGGTCTTTGAGTTGAAAGGCTTAATTCGGGAAGTGGAGGAAGAATTAGTAACAGAAAATTACTTTGACAGTAAATCTGCTGATCAGCAAGAAAATTCTGCCGCTCAAAAAAAAAGAGGTAGGCTGCGTGCATTGCTTCGTAGCCCTTTAGCATATGCTGCCAGCATCACTATCCTGCTAATAGTGGTTGGTCTAGGATTTAGTAATATGCAATATTCCAACTCGGCCCTATCCTATCTCAATGAAAACCAACTCAGGTTGGAAACCAATCCCGATGCTTTTCACAATCGATCCGGATTGTCAGAAGCAAATGTTTTTGCCGATGGTATTATAGCCTTGAACAACAATAACTACCAGGAGGCAGAGCGCTTCTTCACGGAAATTATCCGCGTTGACAATCAAAGTTCGGAGGCCTATTTATACCTAGCTTTTACACAGTTTAAAGCAAAAAAATACGAAGCAGCAGTAGAAAATGCCAAGGCAGTTACCGATTTAAGCCCCGATCCAGTTATTAGCCAAAAAGCGGAGTGGTTGTTGCTAAACAACCTACTCCGCACAGATGGGCCTTCCGTTCAGTTTCATCAATTACTGGATAAAATAGCAACTGATGATTTGCATGCCTTTCAATCCTCAGCCCTGGAACTAAAAAGTCATCTGAATAGTTTTTGGCGAAAATTAGTCTTCTGACATGATTATCTAGGAATGAGGGATAAATAAAGTGCACAAGTAGGCGAAATATTTTTTCGCCAGGTGAGGCACCAAAATCCGAGTATAGCCCAGCTACATAGCTCGTCCCGATTTTTCATCGGGAAGGATTTTGGGAACGAAAGCTGGCGGAAAAAGATAAAGCATAGTTGTATATTTTATTTGTGCCTCATTCCCTACCTTTTGCCAATATCACTTTTCCGACCTGAACGCCTCCTGATCCTGCCATCCGAATGAGATAGATTCCGGATGGCAATTCTTTACTCCAAAGCCAATATTCATTCCAGCCCACTTGAGCAGCAAAACTTGTTTGGCGTAAAGTTTTACCATTGAAGTCGTGTAAACTAATATTAACAGCGTCGGCTTCATCAAGATAAAAACGTATCTGAGTTCGGTCAGAAAATGGGTTGGGTGAAATTTGGAGTGGCAGAACTCGCCCGCTCAGCGCTTGTTCCGCTGTCTCAGGAGTGAAATTATGTACAGGGCTTAAGGATTCCAATAAGGCTGTTTTGTCCAACGCACATTGAAGTGCGGCGCTGTGATCCAGAATACCTCCTCCAGCCACTAAGGTGTCAAGACCGGATACCTGTTCCAACGTAGTCATAATACAATCCTTAATATCTGCGGCCGAAAGTAAGGGGTTTAGCCCTTTGATGGCCGCTGCCGTACGCGCCACTGCCGGGGCGGCCAAGGAAGTTCCCACAAAAGTGTCCAAGGTATCTCCGAGGGTAGTCGTTTCCACAAAACCAGGGGCTGCCAGATCCACTGTATTTACACCATAACTGGCGTAATTGGCCAGGCGAACATGAGTACTGTCTTCATCAACTTGATACGCAGTGACTACCAACATGTTTTCGAGGTCGAAATTGGCCGGATATTTATCAATCTGATCATTATTCTTCCCGGTATTGCCAGCCGAAGTAACGATAATCACACCCTGATCAGAGGCATATTTTAAGGCATCATAGAGGATTTGGGGGAATTCTTCGCTTTCAAAACCCCAGCTCAAATTCAGCACATCCACTCCCTGTTCAACAGCATAATAGACTGCACAGATAGCATCGAATATGTTACCACGCCGATTTTCATAGAATTTCAAATTGATCAACTCCAACTTAACTTCGGATGGAAAGTCTCTCACGACCATACCATTGACTCCGGTACCGTGGCCTTCATTGTCGTTGGGATCACCATTATCTTCTACAAAATCATAGCCTATCAAATCCCCCAACAGGCAATTGTCTGTGTCCTGCTCTTCCGGGTTTGCCCAAATACCATTAGTAATCTCAGGATGGTCATTTTTAACGCCTGTGTCCATGATAGCAACCTGGACCGTATCCTGGGGAGAGCTGGGAGCGTAAGTATTATCCGCATACCATTGTACCAATCCCAATCCAGCCGCCCGGTTGGGATCATCGATCGGACTAATAAGTCGGCTAGCTCCACTTCCTTGCGTTTGGTAACGCTGAGCAAAGACTCCTTGCACGGAGCCATCCTGAGCATAACTTTCCCAGGAAATAATGATGTCGCCCGTTGCGTTCATATCAATGGCTGGTCGCAACTGGGCGCCTATAGCGTACGTATTGATTTGCAACTCTGGCCCTAATTTTGTGCCATCAGCAGCAAATAATTGTCCGAAAATTCCAGCTCCGGAGCCATCTTGCTCGAAGCTTTCCCAAACTACCACGAATCCTCCATCCGGATACATGCTTACCACGGGTTTAGATTGTGTATTATTGGTTGCTGTATTCACCAGAATTTCTCCCCCAATCGGTTCATTATTTGCTGCGAAGCGTTGCGCATAGATACCCTCGTTGGACCCATCCTGATCATAGCTTTGCCATACCACAACGAAAGCACCATTGCTATTAGCAGCTACACTAGGAAAACGCTGGTCACCCGTAGTAAATGTATTGATCTGATAGGGGCTACTCAAACTTTCCCCAGAGGGCCCGTAATGCCGGGCAAAGATGCCAAACCCGCTACCGTCATAAACATAACTTTCCCACACTATGGTAAAAGCGCCCGAGGGGGCCACAGCTATAGCTGGTTCTTGCTGAGCGCTGTAATTGCTATACTCATTGACAAAGAACAACTCACCTAGCCTTTCTCCCTCTGCATTATAGCGCTGGCCATAGATTCCAAATCCACTTCCGTCCGGCGCTTCCCATGTTGTTACGAAATTCCCATAGGTATCCAAACCAACAGCTGGATTATAGCCTAATTGAGGTGCACTTAAGTTCAATTCCTTGCCATTTTTGCTGCCATCATTATGGTATAATTGTCCCTTTACCTGCCGTGTATTGTCACCGTCGGACCATACGATAATGAAATCGCCATTGGGATGCATCATGATGCGGGGGTTGTCCTGATTGAAATTGATGCCGGTATTGACTTGAAAATCAGTACCATTCTTGCTACCATCCAAGGCAAATAATTGAGCAAAAACACCCAACTTATCTCGATCGCGGCCATGGTCCTGCCAACTTAACACAAAGTTGCCAGCAGCATCGATACCGACAGTGGAAGCCTCCTGTTTCCCTACGGTGAAGGCACTACCCTGTATCTCCCGATTTTCAATAATATAGTTGTAATTGGAAGTATCTACTTCCGACTTGCTAGTGGCCACCCTGCGTTCTACTTCAAGCTCAATGGGGTTCACTGAAGTCCAAAGTTGCAGGGGCTGATCATTGCAAGGGCATTCTTTTACTAGGACAGCTCCTTCATTCTCTAATTCAGCTGTCAAGTCTTCTATTTGAGTGCTGGTGGCAGTAGAATCAAACTGTACGATGAATTGGCTAGCCGTCCGGTTGCCCGCCCCCATGGATAGGGTATCATTCAAACTGGCAATTGGGAAATCGCACAGCTCCCACTGCCCCTTATCGGTTGATAGCTGATGAGCTGATAGTGCGACTACTGCATTTGAATCTGTATTCAGCAAGGTATTGTATTGATCCCAAGCCCTGATATATATCATAGAACCCGGTGGCTGATTCTCAATAGTAAGTACGTAGGGTATACTATCCACCTCTGCGCAAGCTATGGGTATAAGATTTCCACAGTTTCCTTCATAGGCCTCCAGAACAGTAGCAATAGTACTAAGCGAGTCATTCTTCACCAAGAAGTTGCCACTGGAAGGTACTCTGACAGAAAACCAGACATCATTACCAACGAAACTACCGGAACAATTTAAAGCCGGAGTGGGGGAAGAAGTACTTGCATTATGCAGCTTCACAGCGATGTAATTTCTACCACAAGGATCGTCATTTATAGGAAGTTCAGTAGCCGTACTGCATTCAAAGTTTTCCATACATGAACCGCCTCCATCCTGGCAAAATACGCTAAAGTCATCTCCTGCCACCAAATTGGGATTACCACTTACATCTACATTCCGTCCGCAAAGCGTAAAGTAATCTACCGGAATACAACCACTAAACTGATTATTCTGCAAATAGATATCATGTAGTCCAGTAAGGCCGACAAAGGATAAGGGAAGGTCTCCCTCCAATTGGTTATCATGTAGGGAGAGGATTTGCATATTATGTAGATTGTCAAAACCATCGGGCAACTCACCGGAGAGCCCCGCATTATTTAAATAGATCCATTTGATCGCTGTAAGGCCAGTCAGTGAGGCAGGGATACTTCCACTCAGTGTGTTATCATTCAACCGGAGAGTATGGAGATTACTCAAGTTACCTATTTGTGACGGGATGGGACCTGTGAGTTCGTTGTTATCCAGCCATAGGTTCCGAATAGAGATTTGCAGATCATCGGGGACAGAACCACTCAGCCTATTACTTGATAAATAGAGGTTCTCCAAGCGGGAGAGACTAGTCAATGAGGGAATATTACCCTCCAAATAATTATTATTCAACGCCAGTGTATATAAACCCGTCAGATTGCCAATGTTGGACGAGATCGTTCCGCTTAGTTGATTGTAACTTAAGTCCAACCCAACCAGTAGGATCAAAGCATCTAAACCGGAAGGGATGCTGCCGGTTAATTTGTTTCGCCCCAGATTGAGATCTGTTAGATTGGTAAGATTAATAATCTGAGAGGGTATATTCCCCGTTAAATGATTGGCCTCCAGGTGTAGTTGAGACAATGATGAAAGCGAACCCAGACTGGAAGGGATGCTTCCATCCAATAGGTTATAGCCAAGATGGAGAGTCCCAAGGTCAGCTAAATTACCCAACTCACTAGGAATACTTCCCGTTAGTTGGTTGAAAGATAAATTGAGAATTTCCAGATCAGCAAGATTATCAAGTCCAGAAGGAATATTACCGCTCAACTGATTCAATTGTAGTTGCAATTCGGTTAATTGGCTCATATTACTCAAGCCTGTGGGGATCTCACCGGTCAAGTTATTTTGATAAAGTTTTAGAATATTCAAGGCGCCTAGGTTAGTCAATGAAGTGGGAATTTCGCCTGTCAATCCAATTTTCTGGCAACAGGCATCCAGGTGCTCTAGTTTAGACAAATTGCCCAATTCAGTAGGTAAGGCTCCTTCTAAGCGATTGCGTTCTAGTAATAGTACACGCAGACTATCCAGTTCACCAATAGAAGTCGGGATGGATCCGGCAAGTTGATTGTTTTGCATGCACAGCTCTCTGAGAAGGGGTAGCGTTCCCAGACTGGCTGGAATGTCATTGCTTAACTGATTCGACTGTAGATATAGGCGAGTCAGTAGATCTAAATCCCCAAGAGAGGCCGGAATAGCTCCTTGCAGGTTATTGTTATCCAGTAATAATTCTTCCAGGGTCGTTAGGTTACCCAAACTAGAGGGAATGGTACCTGTCAACTGATTAAAACTGAGCAATAAATAGACGATTTTAGGCATACTGCCAAAGGTGCTTGGAATTTCACCACTTAATTGGTTAGCAGATAGATGTACATAGGTGAGTTCGGGCAAATCACCCAACCAGCTAGGCAGATTACCACTCAATTGATTGTCTCCGAGGACAAATACTCGAAGACTATCCAGGTCACTGTAAGAAGAAGGTATACTTCCTTGCAGGCCGCAGCTCCAAATCCACATTTCTCTCAGTTGGTTGAGATTTCCCAAAGAAGTAGGTAGGATGCCTTCCATCATATAATTGCCCCCCAGTCGTAGGACCTCGAGTTGCACAAGGTTACCAAGCTCACTGGGTAGTCCTCCGCTAAGTCGATTACTACCGAGATCTAACCGAATCAGTTCTGATAGGTTTCCAATCTCGGAGGGGATGGGGCCGGTAAGATTGTTATAAACCAAAGCTAGGTTTCTTACACAATCGGTACCTTCGAGATTGACCCCAAACCAGGTGTCGATCGGATCGGCCAGGTTCCATTTGGTGGTCCATTCACTAGGGCCATTGGTAGCATTGTATAAAGCGACTAATGCCAGAGAATCACGCGTGCGATCACAGGCACAGCTCTCTAACATAGCCCCGCTTGTTGTAGGAGTTGAAAAGGCATCAGCAGTTACTAGAAGTAAAAGCAGGAAGGAATAAACTAAACTAGGCAGGGTTTTCATAACGACTTAATTTTCCAAATTCGATTAATAGTAGTTCCAGGACAACACGGTTGCTGAAAACGCAACTAGCGTGCTTATGATAAGATGTGGGAAGTAATAGGAAATGCCTTGCACTCATAGTGCATTGACTTGAACTAATGGGTACAAGGGGAAAAAAACTTGACCTAGTGTTGCAAATCAAGGACAGAAAAGAACATAAAACATTAATTATCAAACCATTACATGTTGCAACCTCTTGTCTCCTTAGAGAAGAGGCTACCGTGCTTGATTGGTTTTTAAACGCCGATAAAACAGTAAAAGCTTTTCTTAATTTCATAACTCGAACCTTTTTTAGTGCAACAAAACGGCTTAAAAGCAGGTAGTAAAGCAGTTTTGACACTAGTAGGTTCCCACTTTGATCAAAGTGTTCCCTTTGTCATGACTTTTTTGAAATTGAAAAGCGGTGTGAGAAAAAATCCTTCTCTGACAATTTTTGTGGTCAGCATTTTAGCTAGAAGAATTGCGACCAGCGGAAGCAAGGCTTTTAGCTAAAAGGGTGACTCCAAAACACAAAAATTGTCAGAGAACCGAAAAAATTAAGGAGGAAACAGCACGGTATCTTCGCTATCTCCCGCTCCTGAAATTCATCTATGAAGTTATTTAAGACCTGGTAGCCGACTTCTTTTGAATTCGCTTAATTATCCCATATACTCCCAGCAGCACCAAGATGCCAACAACTACTATCCAAAGCCATGGGAACTGGCGCTGGAGTTCGAGAGGTCCCATATCTCCTATCGCGATGAAACTAGCCCAAAAGAAAGGATGAGCTTCAAAGTCTGTATTCTGTTGCAGGTAAGCAAGTTTGGCCTGACGCAAAGCTTCATCTTTCGGCAAGTTCGCTTTGAGATGTCTGTAAAAACCCTCCATCAACCCCTGGGTTTTACTATCGTCCACACTCCAGAGGCTAGTGATTAAACTCTTCGTTCCAGCGTAAGAAAACCCACGGGCCAGACTGATAATTCCTTCGCCACGCTGCAACTCGCCAATACCTGTTTCACAAGCGCTTAACACCACCATATCAGCATTTAGACGAAGATTATACAGGTCGCGATTGTAGAGCTTTTCGCTTTCAATAGTACCAGGCGTACTACTGAAAGCTAGATAGGCGAATTCACCAATTTGATCATTGGCTTTCCCATGAGTAGCCATGTGAAGTATGCGATAGTGCGAAGCATGCTGGAGGAAGTTTTCCTTGGTGGCAGTCTGACCAGTAAAGGCCTTGCCTCCCATTAGGAGACTTAGGTTTTCTGCCTCGGGGATGTTATAATCTAATTTACCCAAGTTGGCACGGATATCAAGGCGTACTTCACTGGTCTGCTCTGCCTTTTCTTCAAAAGCTGGTGCGAAGGCTACAAAATTATTAGTAGCTTTTTTATTATGTTTCTTCTGCATTTCCTGCAATAAGGTAGCTGAGTATGTATAACTAATCTTATGCCGCTTCAATAAATATGAATACTCCCTAAATGCTTCGTTTTGGACTGGCAATTCGGTCAACAGTAAATCAAAAGGTAGGTAGCTCAACATTCCATCTGGAGAAATAATAAGTCGCTCCGGAAGCTCAAAGACATGAGTAATTGGTTCAAGGATATTTTGGTAAAGTTGATGGCCTATATTAGCAATAGAATCAGCATATCGAAGATAAAGATCTTCTGAACGCGAGGCGGCTAGATGATAAGAGAATAAACTCTCTCTTAAATGCGCTACAAGTTGCTCTAGTGGAAAATCTTTTTGCAATCGGAGCAATTGATAGTCCTTTTGTCTGATGGCAAAAACATAAACTTCGCTATCTCCAACAAAGAACTCCAATAAAGCACTTTCTTCATCAGGCAGCATGTCCTGGGCTAGACTCAAGGAAGCGACGCTAAAACCATATTTGAATGCATAGTATTCAGGATATTCGTTTTCTAAAACCCTAGTAATAGAGTCATTAGTCTGCCTAAGCTGGAATATTTTTTCTTGCCAAACTGTCAATTTGCGATCATTGGCAGCTTCTCCTTTTAGCCTTTCTTCGTAGAGAGACTTCTCATAAAAATTAAGACGGATTGCAATATCCTCTTCCAACGCCAATACTTCAGGAGGGATACCTGCAAAGGTTCTAGCTTCAGTAGCTTGCATCTCTTCTAGTAAAAGCCTGGATCGGCTTTTTTCAAATGCCCTAAAAGCACGATGAAGGAAGCTATCTTGTCTTGTTTGATGATGAAGAAAAAAGGCAGTTTGAATGAATCCCTCTGAGACAGTAAAGGCATTTTCAAGCAGCTCAGCCTTGTCTTCTTGCCGCAGATAACTCTCTCTAATTTGGTCAACTAATTCAAGTCCAAGGTCATAGGTCTGATGAGAGAGCTGAAGCCTTTCAAGGTCGCTAGAAGATGATTGATACCAGCGGTGTAATGTATTCGCTTTATCTATCAAGGTCTTCAAAAATACTAGTTTGGAAAAAAAAATATCTGTCACTACCGGATTTACCGCATAGTTTTCTTCCACAAAATCTTTAGAATTAGCGATCAATGCCTGCTGAAAATTTGCCAAAGCCTTTTTATAAAGGTTTTGCTCTGAGTATACTGCCCCGATGGCATTATAAGTTTGGGATACATCAGGATGTTTTTCCCCGAAAGTTTTGGTTCTAATAGATAAAGCATTCTGATAATTTTTCAAGGCGGCTGCCGGATTTCCTTTACGCATGTAAATTAATCCTAGGGTGCTGTAGGCATTGGCCACGCCGGGATGTACTTCTCCAAAAAGAGAAAGCCTAATGTTAAGCGATTCTTGGAGGTTTTCCAAAGCTTGATTATCTAAACCTTTGTCGAGATAGACCAATCCCCTATTAAAAAAAGTGTTTGCCACTTCATCATTGTCTTTACCAAGTTTTTCCAATCCGATAACCAATGCTTTTTCCAAGCATTTCAGGGCCTCTTCGTAGTTATGAGCCTTTCTATAACTATCGGCTAATTGGTTGTATCCTTTTATTAAATAGGGATGCCTGGGCCTAGCTGCTAACACATTAATATTAATGCTTTTCTGAAAGTATTCTGCTGCTCTTCTATATTCTCCCAGCTCCTGGTAAAGCTCTCCTAGATTTGTATAAACTGACGTTAAATTGTAGTGGTTTTCGCTGAGCACAGCTGATTTCCTGGAAAGTGCTTCATTAAATAAAACCAGAGCCTTATTATAATTCCCTAGAGATAAATAAATAGCCCCCAGGTTATTATGAGTATTTGCAATGTTTATAGCAAGGTTTCTGCTCTTATCATTTTCGCCTATTACAGTTCTAATTTTCAAAGCCCTTTGCATGTATTCTAATCCGTTATCATAATCGCCCAGGTTAATATGCACAGCTCCAATATTGTTATAGCTATTAGCGGTATATCTATGGTGTTCACCTAAGACTTGTTGCTGGATGGATAAAGCCGATTTATATTCATTCAAAGCTGCCTCGAAATTCCCCATTCGGTAATATGTATTTCCAAGGTTGTTATAACTGTCTGAAGTTTTCTTATCTTCTTTACCATAGGTTTTTAACCTGATCTCCAAGGCTTTTTGGTAACTGTCTATCGATTCAGGATACTTTCCTAGAACCTGATATGCCAAACCAAGGTCGGAATAGGATACCGCTAAGGTCGGATGAGCATCTCCAAGATTTGACTTTCTGATTTCAAGTGCTTTCTGATAATTAACTACAGCCATGGAAACATCTCCCATAAACCAGTAATGAATCCCAATATTTGAAAATATATCCCCTACGATTTTGTGTTCTTCCCCTAGGTTTTCTTTGGCTTGTAACAAAGCACCATTGAGAATTTTTGCACTATTAGGATAATCATCTAACTGAGTATAACAGTGTCCCAATTTATTGCGACAGCTTAAATATTCCTCCCAGAGGTTGGTTGTCTCTCCATTCTGCAAATGTGGTTGGTACAATTCAGCCCCTTTTTCAAAATAGACAATCGCGCTATCGTACTTAGCGGAATCCATGAAAGTATGAGCTATTAGAATCTGTTGTCGCGCTTCAGTCGTATCGCGTTCTAGAGAGAAAGAATAACTATCCTTTGAAGTAAAAGCCAGGTGGTGAGCTGTGCTAAAAGTAAAAGCTAGGATTAAAGGAAAAAGTAATAGCACAGCTTTCATGCTGAGCCACTGGGAGGTTGGTGTTTGCATTACTTAGCGTCATTATTTGATTAGGGGAATGGATCTTGACCTATCCCAAATCTTTGATCAACTAGATCATGATCTTTGGGTGGGTCCAAATGTTTACTCTATTCTATTTCTCGACTTCATCTAAAAATAATCAAAAATCACGTCAATATTCATCTATTTTCAAATCGTAGACTACTGAAATTAAAGTATCGAGATAGGTATTCACATAGTAGGGCCATTGGAAGTCCAATATTTTCTCAATATCTTGAATGAAGATTACTCAAGAGAATAGATGAACCTAGAGCTTGACGATACATATACTCTTTTAGAAAGACTGAAGCGCAGTGATGAAAATGCTGTACGAAAAGTTTACCTGGAAACTTTTCACTATTGTGCCAGTTTTGTCCTGAAGAATGAGGGAGATATAGAAGATGCACGCAATATTTTTCAAGAAAGTCTTTTGGCCTTGTTCAAAAATTTGAGGAAAAAAGATTTTGCCTTACAAGCTCCTTTAAAATCTTATCTCTATGGAATAACAAAAAATCTGTGGTTGAAAAAGCTGAGGAAAGACAAAAAAACGGGGCTCCGACTAATCATCGACGATTCCAATAGTGATTTTCAATTGGAGGAGAAGAATGATGAAGGAGGAGAATATGTAAAAGAGGAGCAGCTGCAACGCCTAGAAAAAGCACTAAATGAACATTCTGAGGATTGCAAACAGGTTCTCCGACACTTTTTCTACGAAAAAAAGAACTACAGGGAAGTAGCACAAAATATGGGGTATAGTGAAACTTATATTCGCAAAAAGAAAATGAAATGTATTGAAACACTGCGAAAAAAAATGGAAGTCTTGTAGCAGTGTGCATTAAACTGAAGCATGAAAAGACAATATACACCTGATGATATTGAAGATTACATTCATGGCCGAATGGATCCTACTAGCCGCAAGGCTTTAGAAATGCAAATGGATACCGATCCCGAACTCGTTGCTGAAGTCTCCTTTTTTCAGCAGTTGACTAAAAAGGTGGCTTCCCAGACAGAAAGGGATTTTGCCAAGGTGGTGTCCAAGGTGGATGCAGACTTACACGAAACGGATTTCTTTTCCCAAAAAGAACAAGAAGCTAAACAGAAGCAAAGCCCACTGCTGGCCAAAAGAAGAAATCGCTGGGCTATAGCGGCTAGTTTTTTGCTGTTAGTCTTTGCTGGAGCGACCTGGTTTGCCAATAATCAATTTACTGACTCCACCCTCGCATGGCGCAACTTTCCTTATGACTGGGGAACTTCCACTCGCACGGAGATCAATACAAATAATCCAATATCCTTAGCTCTAGAGGCTTTTGCAGAACAGCGTTGGGCTGAAAGCATACAGCTTTTGGAGTCTATCTCCCCAGACAATGAACAATATATTGAAGCTAGGTACACCTTAGGGCAAGTTTTTTTTCACCAGAAGAATTATGCTAAAGCCATTCGCAACTTTGAAACGGTTCGTAATTCAGGAGACAAACGTTTTGTAGAAAATGCGGATTGGAAACTGCTTCTTTCACTACTAGCTGCAAGAGAAAGAGTGCGCTTTGAAGAATTGCTAAATCAATTAATTAATACCTCAGACCACCCATACCATAATAAAGCTATGGATTTGCAGAAAAAACGCAACAGTTTTTGGCGGATCTTGGTATTTTAGCAGAGCTATTTTGGATTTGAGCAAGGTGCAGGATGCTAGCAGCGGTAACAAGCCTGGTTCTGCAACGCAGAACAAATACAAAGGAGCCTAATTACATCTGGGAATACTTAAACACCAGCCCCGGTTACTGGCTTTTCTTTTTCTGAAGATCACAATAAGCAATAGGCTCAGTGCCACACCTCCAATTACTAGCCAATGCCAGAGAAGTATTCCACCTTTAAGCGCCAAGCTTGACATGTCACCAATAGGAATGATAGCTGCCCAATAAAAAGGGTGGGCGTCGTGTTTATAGTCTTCCATGAAGTCCAATTTAGCCTGATGAAGGGCAACATCTTTGGTCATTCCTTTTTTTAGGTGCTGATAGAAACGTTGCATCAAATCTTCGGTTTTAACATCATTAATATTCCACAAGGTGGTAATGATGCTTTTTGCACCAGCATAGGTAAAGCCTCTAGCCAAACTGATGATACCCTCTCCATGCTGTAATTCGCCGATGCCCGTTTCGCAAGCGCTCAACACCACCATATCAGCTTGTAGATGGAGGTTGTAGAGTTCCCGATTATATAGTAGTTCGTTATCAATAGAATCCGGCGTACCGGTAAAGGCCAAAAAGGAGTAATCTCCCACCCTATCATTGGCTTGTCCGTGCGTAGCCAGGTGAATGATTCGATACTTCGAAGCTTCTTCCAGAAACTTTTCTTTCCTAGCTCCTAAGTCAGTATACATTCGCCCCCCCAACAAGGCATGTAGATATTTCACTTCTGCGACATTGTAGGAAAGTGCACTCAGGTCCTGATAAACAGGAGGCATCTCTCCCGGGTATTTACTTGGATTAAACGAGGGAGCCATACCAAAAAACAAGGAGCGGTTATTCGCATAGTTGCGGCCCAGCATCTTCTTCAATAACGAGATAGAATAGCTATAGCTGATTTGATGGTACTTGATCAAGTAATCGTGAGTAGCAAAGAAGGTAGGGATGGCTGGCCTTTCTCGCAAAAGCATTTCAAAAGGAATATAACCTAAAACATCATCAGGAATGATAATCAATTCCTTACTCAGTTCCATAGTCTGCTCTATCGGAGCAAAAAGTGCCCGATACAACTCAAAGGCAGCCTGACAGATCGATGTAGCTGCTCCCATCTTCAGGGAATCTGAATGCGAGCCGGAGAGCTGAACAACCCCAATGCTCTCTCGTAGTTGGGAGATCTGTTCACGCAGGCTATCTGGTAGCGGAATTCGTAAAAACTTCCTGTCTGATGTCTGGATGACAAAAGCGTAAATCGCATCCTTGGCCACCACGTATTCTATCAAGGTGGCTCCACCGATCAAAGAAGTAATTTCAGCAGCAGCAATAGTGGAAAGCTCGTACTTTAAAGCATAGTATTCGGGCGCATCTGCTTGCAAATCGAGAAGCAAGCGGTCCAGTGCACGTCTCTGGGCAACAAGATCCGCTCGAAGTCGCGTCTGTACGTCCGCATCGGACTCCACATACAATTGAGCTTGCAAGCTATCCATTCGATTCTTCACCAGTGCTTCTTTACGAATCAAGTCGTCGGAGACGCCGGCCTGAAGCAGAGCTTGAGCTTCCTGTAGCCCTTCCAGCAGGACCATTGCTTTGGATCGCTCAGTGAGATCTAGAGCCTGCTCAAAGTATTGTCCCTCCTTAGTTAGTTGATACAATTCATAACAAACCGCAATCCCTGCATCAAATATGTCTCTTACGTCAGCCTGGAGAAATTCCTTAGAATCATCAGATTCAAATGTCAAACGCACTTGATCTACCACTTGTGTAATAAGAGTGTAGCACTGGACTGCGGCACTCAATCGGTCTTTTTTTTCTCCTAATGATGCCCATTGTCTAAGGATAACCGCCTTATCATTTAGGTAATTGATCAGTCTGGGTTTTGCCCCAATCACGTCGGTCTCTACAGAGGGATTCTGATATATATTTTGAGGCTCAAAATCGGGTACAATATATTGAATTGCTCGTTGCTGTTGTAGCAATGCCTCTTCGTAGTTTTCCATTTTCCACAGGATGGAAGACAGGTTATTTACATTTGCGGCCAAATCCAATGGATCCCCGAGCTGTTCATCTAATTCTATAGCCTTATGGATTGATTGTAAGGCGGAGTCATATCTTTGCAATTTCAGGTAGACCAAAGAAAGGTTACTCCAATTAATAGCCAACTTTCCCTTTTGCTCTTCGGGAAAGCGCCGGTTGATGGCCATGGAACGTTGATAGCTATCCAAGGCAGCCTCAAGGCTATCAACCCGATCATAAGCTATACCCAAATTGCTATAGAAATTAGCTAGTTTCCAGTAATCTTCCGCGAACTTTTCTTCCATCCCTTCATATAGTCTGATCGCCTCTCGGCAATAAAAGAACATTTGCTCAACATCATTCATTTCTTTGTACAGCACAACAAGGGATTCGTAAATCGTCCCCATTTCCCAAGGCTGTTCTCGATAGACAATTTTGTAAAGGTCGTAAGCAACATCGGTGTGCAACACTGCCCGGTCGAAATCCCGTATCCTAGAAAAGATCATTCCCAACTCGCGGTGTGTTCTAGCCAAAAGTAAGGTGTCACGGTCGGGTCTGCTAAGGTGCAAGTCTAGCGAATTTAACAGGTGTTGAATAGCAGGTTGATGGTTTTGCATGGCAGAATAGGCTATGCCTATATTGCGATGAGCTCTGATGATCTCCGTGTGGTTTGGTGGAAAGAAACGCCGTCGAATCTCCAGTGCGCGCTGCCAAGCTGCTATCGCCGGATGAAAATTGACCTCTTCCATTCTATAGTAGCTAACACCCATCCGATGATAGATATCTGCTATCAGGGTATCTTCTTGTACTTTGTCTTGAGCAAAGTGAAGGGCTGAATCCAGCAAGCTAATAGTCCGGCGATCAGCTTGCACGGCTTGCAAACTACGCGCTTGTTTGACCGTCCATTGTAGATAGGCAGTATATTCCCCCTTTTCCAACCGTTGCTGAGCAAGTTGACCATAGAGTTTAGTAGCTTCCTGGTATGCTTCTTTCCCAAACAGAGAATCCGCTAGTTGGGGTAAGTTTTGTGCTCCCAGATCTTGGGACCATAAGCAACAGAAAAGGGTAAGAATGAGACGCATGTGATGAGTGGTTAATAGTGCGGTAAAAGGGAATTCTATTGGCTGGAAGAAAAAATTCCTTGAAAATTAAAAAAAAATTAAATACCAGGTGGTGACATTTTAATGAAATTCCAACCTATAGATGAAAGTCGCCCGATACAATCGTAAAAATTACATTAAACGAATCCATAGTACATCGGAATATTCCTGCTGTATCCTAAAGCAAGCAGGCCTATTTTGCTTTACCCCAAAATCTTAATACCATGAATATAAGAACAATCGCTTCCACCATTTTATTAGCTGCTATAGGTTGCCTAAGCAGTTGCAATAAAGAACCAATACCATCTCCATCAGAAGACCCGGTCCTTTTCACCCGAACCATCCGACTAAAGGATGCATCTGGAGAGCGTGAACTCGCCCTACACTTCAAGGCACTTTCTCAGGAAACCCTTGATCAGATCAATCCCGCAGAATACAGAGTGAAACCCATTTTTGAAGCCCCTTCACCCACGGAGCAAACTACAGTAGAAGGGGATTCAGATATAGATCCTTTCCCCAATGAACTCCTCTCTTCACCTTCAATGGAACAAGCTATAGCCATAGACGTGGATATCGTACAAGCCCAAGGAGATGAGTTGGGATTCCTACTAGAAGTAAAAAAAGAAGCCTCTGCTGTGGGAGAATTAGAAGCCCGAAGCTGTTTCAACATACGTTGGCTTACGGCCTCCTGGGCCAGGCGTGCACGTGTAAAAAACTATTCAAGCAATCCTCTATACGCCCGTTTTTATTACCGTGGACCTTATTCTAACAGTAATTGCCCGTACGTTTACCCTACCGGTTGTATAGACCAACTTGCGGTGAAAAAGAAATTATATAAGAACGGAGTATGGATTTATGCCAACTGTTCAAAGCAGGTAGGAGTCTCTGTAGATCCTGGCTGTAGATCTTACCACTTCAGCTGGTATATTTATTCCAATTGTCATTAAACCAATGAATCGTAATACCTAAACAACCTAATTCATATCCATTCATTTTGCAGATGCAAGGATAGGGAATTGTCCCTAATTCGATGGGGACATTATGCCTATCAAAATGGAAATCGGCCTAAAGGCCACCTTAATTCATCCAATAAATTTCAAAATTTTTACAGCAATGAAAACCAAATGTTTATTCTCAGTACTGTTCGTAATCTCATTTTTCTCTGGCTTGCAAGCTCAGTGGAATGGGATTAACGGCCTCATTTTCAGTAACCCCAACCCGGACGCTCAAATTGGCATCGGTACCAATACGCCTGTATCAGCCTTAGATATCTTTCAGGGTCGGCTACATATTAGCCCAGATACCTCAGACCACATTGGCATTACCCTAGCCACTGAAGCAGGAGCCAGCGTAGATTATCGCCCCTATACTAACAGCATTGACAACCTGTTGTTTGATGTAGATCTTCACACGGTGACAGATTCAAGTGGCGCTATTCTCCGTTTTTTCCGACAAACCAATACCGTTGGTACCAAAAGAGTAGACTTCATGCGTGGGAATGGGACGGCACAGGTTTCAACCCGAATCAGCCTTGATGGAAACCATTCTTTTCTCAATCGCTTTGGCGGCAATGTGGGTATTGGAAGAATGAATCCTACTGCCACCTTAGATGTTGATGGCGACCTGAAGGTAAGAGGAGCTAGCCATAGAAGCTATCGCTTCTGGGTGGATGAAGATGACGATCTGAATATACTCGGGGGAGAAAATATTAGCGAAAAGAATATTCTACTACGAGGGGGTGATGTCGGTATTGGCATGACCAATCCCAACGCCCGCCTACATGTAAATGGAACGCTCAAGCTTCGCAGTGGCAACAATCACAACTACGCCCTTCGAGTAGACAACAACGGAGACTTCAACTTTGTAGGGGATAGTAGCCATGTAGCCATGAAAATTGCCGATGGGAGTGGTAATGTGCGAATTATGAAAGGCAGACTCGGCATCGGTGCCAGACCAGATACTAAACTACACGTCAAAGGAGCATTCAAGATAGAGACCGAAGACAATAGCAATTCCTTTAGGCTTAGAGTTAATGAAGATGGTCACCTACTTTTCAAGAGAGATGGCGGGAATACGGCCATGATGATCCAAGACCATAATGGTGCGGTAGGTATTGGAAGCAATATTACCAGCATTCCATCTGGCTATCGCCTGGCAGTGGATGGTAGAGTCATTTGTGAGGAGTTACGGGTACGGATGAGTCATAACTGGCCCGACTACGTTTTTGACAAGAATTACCAGCGTCTTTCATTGGAAGATTTAGAACAATTTATTCAGCAAGAACGGCACCTACCTGGTATTCCCAGCGCAAAGGAAATCGAAGCAAAAGGAGGAATAGAAGTTGGTGAGATGCAACGACTCATGTTAGAGAAAATAGAGGAATTGACACTGTATATTATTGAGGTCAAAAAGGAGAATGAAGCCCTACGGCAGGCTATGGAGGAGATGAAGAAATAAAGTGTTTAACGCATTTAAATGAGCATAATTATCATGAAAAAACCAATCATAAAAGTGGTCATCTTGCTAATATTAGCCCTAACTAGCCAAGTGGGATGGACCCAAAGTCAAAAAGAGCAAAGTCAGGCTCCAGTTCCCAAACCAGTAGCCAGGATTTTGTTCAGCAAAGTGGAGTCCCCAAATTTGGACGAGCGGCAAAAATACTATCTGCAAGCATTAAATCTGAAGAAGGACAGTAAGTTTTCGTTCGTTAAAGTTAATACGACTGTTCTGAAGAAAGCAGATGATTTAATCATCAACCTACCAGATACAAAAAGTTTCCAACTGGTTAACCCTCTTCGAGAAAAATGGATGGAAGACAGAGAGGTGTGGAAGGCTGTTACTGCCGAGATCTCAGCAAACTTTGTACTTAATGATAGCTTGGTGACCGGTAGCATTTTCCACTATGGTGAACATTATCGACTATACCCACTTTCGAATCATCTCCATGTATTGGCTACCAGTGGGATGCATGAGGAGCTAAGTTGTGGTAATGAAGCTACGCCATCCAAAGGAAGAACGAAAGTCACTCCTCCCCTTAAATTTCAAAAGCCTGATGACGAAGACTATTTTGCCCAAGAAAAAGCAGTAGTAGAAGAGTGTAAAATTCGCCTACTATTCGCTTACACTAATGCCGTAGATAATGCCACTCCAGATATATTATCACTTATACGACTGGACGTAGAAAACTTTAATACTATCAACCAACGAAGTCAGGTTGACTGGGAGGTAGAACTGGCTTGTGTGCTTGAAGTGAATTATACGGAAGCCAATACTATGCAAATCGTACCTGGTTTTGATGATCCAGTGCCCACTGATCTAGTGCGCTTTTGGCATCCTAATGATGGGATAATGGACGGAATTCACGACATGCGCCATTTGTATGATGCAGATCTCTGCCAGCTGTATACTGTTTCCGTGGCTTCCGGTATAGCCGGTTACGCACTGGAAATTAATGCCACCGAAGCCAATGCTTTCTGTCAATCACTTTGGAATACGGGCTTCCAATTTACGCCAATCCATGAATTTGGTCATTTGATTGGCATGCGCCATAACATCGAAGCAGATGCAACTATATTACCTTACTCCTTTGGGCATGGATTTACCTATACAGGGCCTGGGCAAGATTTCAGAACTGTCATGGGAACCTCTTTCATATGCATTGGGAATTGCAACAGGATTCCCAATTGGTCGAATCCTAATGTAAATGTTTTTGGGCGTGCCACAGGCAACAACGCAATTGCCAACAATGCCAGAGTGGCACGACTGAGGGATCAGGCTGTCGCTGGCTTTCAGGCCAGCATTGACAACAAATTGTTCTTTAGAGATGATATTATTCGCAATAGAGAGTTGGCCAACGTATATGCTAACAATAATATCACTACGGGAGGATTTGAGGTTGACTACAGAAACGGGGCTTTTGGAGAGTTTGTTGCTAGCGATTACATCCGCCTGGATATTGGCTTCTGGGCAAGAGCTGGTTCCAACTTTGATGCACATCTTGATCCAAGTTGTACCCCAATCAACTTGACAGATGCCGAAGATCTAGATCTGGCCAAAGAAGAAAGTTCAGAAGATCTCGAAGGTGTACAGATTGCTGTAGGTAACATCAGACTCTCTGATGAAGATATGCTCATATCGCTATCAGCTTCACCTAATCCCTTCAGCGGTCTGACTAGGATTCAATACAAATTGCCGACAGCTGGCCCTGTCCAGCTGTCTATTCACGATTTAACTGGACGAGGTTTACAGCAGTTGATTCGAAAGGATCAGCATGCGGCTGGTTCTCATCAGCTTGAATTTGACGCCAGTCCATTTCCTCCCGGACTGTATTTCTGTCGCTTGATGACTAACGAAGGTGTCAAGACTATCAAGCTGATCATTGAGTAGTCTTACTAGACACTGCATAATACCGTGACGGCTCTTTTCGATTCTGCCTAGTTGCCCAAGAGTATGAGACATTTTATTTCAAACCTATAAAAACCTAAATCATGAAAACATTATCTTTTGTCATCTTTTTTTCTTCCATTTTATTGTTCGTTTCCTGCTCTAAAGATTCCTCTTCTAGTCTTCCCAAGCTTACAGCGGACGATTTGTCCGGTAGCTGGTATGTAGTTGAAGAAGTAATTTCAGCTTGTGCAGACCCCACTCGTAATCGAGACTTCACCTATACACCGGCCTGTAGTCTACAGAGTTGTTTTATCGTTGATTTCACCGCGGAGGAAGTTGAATTTATCTACCACTTTGGGTTCTTCAATTTTCAAGAGACTACTTGGCCCTGGAAATTCATTGATGAGCAAACGATTGAAATCGGATCTTCTCTATTTACTACTTATACCGCCAAGGTTGAATTAGAGGAAGATCAACTGAAGCTAAGGTTTGACCCTGGCCATGATATCATGAAGCTTGACGCCAACTTCGGTGAGAATTGCGTAAGAGAGCTTGCTTTGATTCGCAAGTAGGTTGACCATACAAATGAGACCATCGATTTCAATCCTAAATCTATGGCTGTTCACTTAGTGCTTGTTTTCTCAAAGAAAAGTACGAGTGGCAGCCAATCATTTAACTTACTAAAGGAAATACACCTATGTCTAACAATAGAATTCCTGCAGAAAACATACCTTCAACATCCTTTTTTTCTTCAAGCTCAACCCGTTTCTTTAACATAATTAAGGCTTCTAGAGCTTACAACTGGCAGTTGTGTCGAGGCTTAGGTCTAAGTGCGTTGGGAGTTGGGCACGCTTTTTTACGTGATTTACAAAAGGAAAATCTACGAATCAAATATTCGGTGGATACAGCACGAGGGTTTTCCACATCCTTCTCTGCTTTAGGAGCAGCTTTGGATAAGACTACTACGACGGAAGAAAACAAGCAGGAAATAGAAAACCTACTAGATAATATCTCCAGGATTACCCGTCTAAATGCCAGCTTTGATAGTCTTGCTCTGGATCGAAACCGGCTTGACTGGGCCATTGCTAATCTTTCTCGTGGACTTCAAGCCTTATTGCAGGCAGAATACAACCTTGTCTATGCGAAGGCAAAGGATAATAATGAATTCCCATTATCTGATGCCTTGCTGTCCATACAGGTTCAACAATTTCAAAAAACTTTAAGAGAGCGACAGCTATCATTATATAAAAGTTGTGTGAAGAAAGATGCGCCGGCAACTACTGCTCGTAAAGCAAGTAATCTTGCCAGGGAAATAGAACTCCAGCTACCTGCTTTTGTGGGTGCACAGGCCAGGGGGTTTATAGAAATAAGGAGACGACTTAGCCAATCTCAAGGCGGAGCAGCAGAAAAACTAGCGAGTATCTTATGCCAAGCCGGAGGCCTAACACGTGAGGCGATTACTTGCCATGCGGCTGCTTATAAATTTTCGAGTGAACTCCTGAGCTTAAATCCTGAACCGGAATTTGCTAACCTACACACTAAGGCTGCTTCGAAAGCCTTTGAAATGAAGCTACCAAATGGGAAAAATGCGGAGATTGCCAAAGTAAGTACAAATCAAGATGGTGACTTCCTGGAAGTATTAGGGCTATTAATAAAAATTAAAGTCCTACGTCAAGCTGATGGAAAATTGATTAGCCAGCTGCTGCTATACGATCCTTCCAGTAAAAAGACCTTCAATGCAGTAGGTGTATTTACCAATTTGGCGCACGTTGGACTGACGCCAGGTGCATTCTGCCGCCTACATGGTACGCTCCGCAGAAAGTCAAACTTATTTGACAATAAACCCGCTATTGAGGTAATGCGCCTTTCCCAAAAGGAATTGGCTGAAAAGGCTTGGCTAATAGCCTTTTTACGATCAGCTAGACCTTGGTTTCACCGATGGCGCAATGGAATACATCTGGATTGGACACTGATCCCACATGTAAACAAAAGCGAAGAAGAAGACTTTGCCATGTTTGGCGCAAATGAAATCATATTTTCTCCACTAATAAGAAATTAACATTATGCCTATATCAGATCATTGTGAACTTGAAGAATTCAAATCTGAACTTGCCTTAAAAGAGGCTGATGAGGCCTTAGAAAGCCTGATCAAAGCTGAACGTGATTTCCAGCAGGCGCTCGATACCCTTGGAATAGCTGGTTTTGCTGCAACAGTTGCCTGTGCCGGCATTGTGCCTGCGACCTATGCAGGGGGCCCATTGGGAGCAGGTTTAGCTATTGGTGCCTGTTTAGGTGCATTAGGAGGAACTGCCTTGTCTGCGGATCAACTTGCAGATAAGATATCCGATATGAATAAGGCCAAGGACGACCTCGAAAAAGCTATTGATGATGCTAAAGAGGCACAGGAAGACTTTAAGCATTGCCTGGAAGAATTGAGTGAAGAACTAGAAGAAATGGAAATGGGCCCCATTATCGAACCTGCTCCACCTGAAGAGCCAATCGTACCCGATATTCCTGACCCTGATAATCCCATTATCGAACCCGTTCCGCCTGAAGAACCCTAATAGCCTGACGATGCGCACCATAGAACACCCCCTGTCGACCTGCTGAGGAAAAGGGTTAATCCAAACAGCTTCTACAATCCACAACAAATGATTAAACAACAGAAGATCCCCAAATACAAAAGAGATAGCTTTGTTTTTGTGTCCAATCTCAAGGCCTTCACAGCTAATGCACAACACCCAGTTACTTTCCGCAGGGATGCCTATTTGCTGTCGGAATACTATCAAAATGAGGAGTCGCTTAAATTATCTAAGCTAGTGAAGAAAAAACGTAACTTATTGATTAGTGACAATGGCAATTTTTCCAGAATAAAGAAAACAGCCAAGCGATTTGAAGAGGCTGGCCATGAAATTCTGAAAGAAGGAAAAAGACAGTTAGAGGAGAATGGAGAAATTTCTCCAGCCACGCTTGCCTTGCGCAGCAATTTAATGCAATCAATTGATGAAGCCTGCAGGATTGCACTTGAAAAACAGGACAGAACTACCATCCTAGCTAATCAAGTAGCAATAAGACCTAATTATCTAATCGGTTTTGAGGATTACACTATTCCTGCACTACATATCTGCGGTATGCTAGATCCGATCTTTTCCCCTCAGGCTAAAGAAGTACTTAGATACCAAAAAGCGACCATTAAACTGTATTCCCGTCAGTTGCAAGGAATTTTTGGTAGTAAAGAGGAATTGAGGGACATCGTGAATTTTCTAGTTATTCATGCATTCGACTTTCCTAGTGCATTTCAAGGTGTGCAAACAGCTAACGCAACCTTGAAGGACGGTATTGCCATTAGTTATGGAGGTCCCTTAAGGAGCAGAAGGTACATCAGTAGCATCAATCTTGGAGGAGATATTGAAACATTTGATGAACCCTTGCCAGAGCCCTATTTAGCCTCTGTAGCGTTGAGCTTAGGTATAACCAATGGCAATACAATTGAACATCTACCCTACCACATCTTGGGTGTGGGCAGTCCAATATTGATTGCTATTCTGGGTTATGTATTCCGCAAGTCTAAAGCCATCAGTATCGACTCTACTGCCCCATTTAAGGATGCTTTTGCTGGAACGATCTATGGAAGCAGGTCTGCTTTACTTAAGATGGACATGTATAAGGTAGTAGCACATGCTTTGAAATATAATAAACCCTTCAAAAGCAGAACTCCATTTTTTCAAATGTTCGAAGATCGATTTCCATCAGATTGGCCAGGCCTAAGAAAGGCACTACCATTCGATCCCAACTGGTCCATTTCCCAATTAGCTAAAGTACTGAAAGGTCAGGATGCCCTGTTAGAGCAGTTTACGCCCTTTTTTTCCAAAATGAGGGCCGGAAATGATGAAATGATGTCCTTTTTGCGTATAGCCAGCAATTTCTCATGTAAGGTGTTTACGTACTCATTCTAATTGAACAGCATAGATTTGAGCTAGGATATTTAAAAGT
>JAPIWU010414357.1:0-89693 GCA_037576205.1 Pyrocystis lunula | reverse complement strand
GGCCCGGTCGAGACGTGGAAGGCCGAACGTGTCAGCATCTGGCACCCGGGCCACCACGACAACCCCTTCGGCATGCGGCTCAGCGCCCTGATGATCGCCAAACGCATCCCCGACGCGTCGGTCCCGATGTCACTGCTGGCCGACCACCCCGACGTAACATTCAGCTACTACCGCCACGGCATCGGTGCTGTGGATAACGAGATGCATTGAGCTGAAAAGCGACGGCGATTAAAGCAGCAGTATATGGTTCACGTATGGTATGTTCCCTGAAATGGGTGGAATCATACTTTTACGATTGTATATAGAAGTATGCGCAAACGGAAAGTACAACTACTCGTCGTCACGGTCATGATTGAATTCTCAGCGCTGCTGGTCGTCTTCGTTGTGGGCCGGACGCTGGCCGAGCGGCACATATCGCTTTTATGGATGGGGCTGATCGGCGCCGGTTTCGGGGTCTCAAGTTCGCTAAGCAGTATGTTTTTCGGAGCGATGTCTGACAGAATCGGGCGCAGGCGGAGCATCATATCCGGGGTCGTATTGGCCATGGTGAGTGTATACCTCGCATGGATGGGCTTGCTAACCGTTTGGTGGAACGGGCTGGCGTATGTATCGCTGGGCGTCGCGCTGGGTTGTATATACCCCGCACTATCGGCCTGGCTGACCCAGGGGGGCAATAGCAAAAACGACACCCTCAGCCTTCTTCGGACACTGATGGCATTCAGCGTCGCGTGGAATCTCGGCCTTGTCGGCGCGCAAGCCATCGGTGGCTGGTTGTATGAGCACGCATCACCCGGCGTAACACTCATGACAGCTCAGGTTTCGCTCTTTTTGATCTTGCTCATTGTGGCTGCAATCGACAGCCAGCCTACTACGGATATTACCACGCCGAAGGTGTATGACGACCGGGTGGCCGGACGATTGCAGGCGTCCTCGGTATTCTCGCGGCTAAGTTGGATCGCCAATATCGGCGGGACATTCGCAATGGCCATGATATTGCACTTATTCCCTGCCCTGATGGTTGAAATGGATATTGATCCGAGCCGTCACGGGATGCTGCTGGCGTACAGCCGTGTCATCGTGGTCGGCACATACGCGCTGTTGTTCCTGACACACTTTTGGCATTACCGTTTCTCAACCGCGCTGGTGGCTCATGTGATCGGGGCGGTCGGGTTGCTTACACTCGGCCTGACAGGGGGTGAATGGATGTTGATGCTTGGTTTGACCGGTTTGGCAATTCTGGTGGGTTACAATTACTTTGCGAGTCTGTATTACAGCTCCACACGCAGCGGTGACGAAGCCCGTGGCTCGGCGATGGGCTTGCACGAGGCGACGCTCGCTGCCGGAATGACCTGTGGCGCCGGGCTTGGAGGTGTGCTCGGGTCTTACGCTGGGAGCAGGGCGCCTTACATGATGGCTGCGGCCGTGGTTCTTGTTTTAGCCGTTGTTCAAATCATACTCTGGTTACAACACCGGGATGTAATACGACTGGTCAGGTCACATCCGGGAGATTCTGTACTACGAGAGGGCTATGTATGAAACTGATCCGTTTCGGTGAAACAGGCGCAGAGAAGCCGGGTATCCTTTTGCCCGATGGAACGCGCAAGGACTGCTCCAATCATTTTGATGATTGGAATAACGCGTTTTATGAGTCCGGCGGGATCTCTGCCCTCGAAGTGCTGTTGAGAAAACAATCCGACAGCCTTCCCGATGTATCTGGAGCTGCTCGATGGGGAGCGTGTGTCGCCAGGCCGGGAAAGGTCATCTGTATCGGACTCAATTATTCCGATCACGCCGCAGAGTCCGGGATGGACACGCCCACCGAGCCCATCATATTTATGAAAGCGCCCAATACCGTCGTGGGTCCATTCGATGATGTTATTATTCCGCACGGCAGTGAAAAGACCGACTGGGAGGTCGAGCTAGGGCTTGTGATCTCCCGACGCACCAGGCTGTTGAAATCAAAGGAACAGGCCCCGGAGCACATCGCCGGATATTGCATTTGTAATGACGTGTCTGAACGCGCGTTCCAGCTCGAACGTGGTGGCCAGTGGACCAAGGGCAAATCGTGCGACACATTTAACCCCACCGGCCCATATCTAGTGACCCCCGATGAAACCCCTGATGTCAATAATCTGGACATGAAGCTAGATGTCAATGGCCAACGTATGCAGGCCGGCAACACGCGTACGATGATTTTCGATCCATTTCATATCGTCTGGTACCTGTCACAATTTATGACGCTGGAGGCCGGGGACCTGATCAGCACCGGCACTCCACCCGGTGTAGGGTTGGGGAAGAAGCCACCTGTTTATCTCAAGCACGGCGACGTAATGGAATTATGTATCGACGGACTGGGTGAGCAGAAGCAGGTATGTAGGTCTGAAATTTGAGCGTGCAACAGCCAGATAATAGCAATTGGCGCTGTGTGTTGAGCTTGGATAATTGCGAGCGTGTGGTCTCGGGCTCACACACCGCCTTGTGTGAAGCGATCGGTCGCGCCGCCGATCTTAGGGTATATACCGAGTTTCTCTTCGAAGAGCACATTGAGCCCGATTTGCCTGAGTCAGAAGGAAGTGGTCATGATGGACTGATTCAGGAGGTCATTGATTTTCGGCAGACTTTCCTGGTCGAAGGCCGACACGCGGCCGGAGTTACCACCACGCGTCAGCCGATGTTCCCGCTGAGCGGCTTCAACGGCAGTGAACCACGCTTGTCTTTGTTCATGTACAACATGACCGGGCATCAGTCCTGCGCGACATTACCGTTGGTATGCGATTCGAAAATCGTATCTACGACAGGCCGACACGAAGTCACACCAAGCCCGGCCGGTATGCCGAAGATGAGCCCGGCCGAGGCGTTCGATGTCGGTTCGCATTGCATGTCGCGTAACTTCATATACCACATGGAGACTTATCGTTTCTGGGTTCATGATACTTGGCGGCAAGTATTGTCCCACGATTGTTCCGGTCAAATCCTGTCAGGCGACTGGCATGAACTAAAAGAAGCACACACGAGAGGGCGTGAAGTTAAGGTGGCTATCACCGGGGCCTGCCAGGATTTAGGAAAGGGTCCCGACACGGCTTTATTCACACCCTTGGGCTCAGGTTTCATACACCCCGGTAAGAAAATCTACGAGGCCCAAACCCAGCCAATGGTCCGTGTCGCAGTTGGGATACCCATGTCGTATCGGTCCGGCGGGTGGGATGTCAGTTGGTTTATCGTTAGGACCGACGGCACCGCGTCATGCAGAAGCCTGGACCCCCGGAGCATGCGGTACCGCGATTGGCAAAGCCGATTCGCCTGCCGATGGTTTGTGCGTTGATCGTGATCTAGTCGCATATTGCGTATAGATCTGTGCGTGCATGGCTGTGCCGGATCTCGGCGAAATGGAGTGTTTGCATCTTATTGTTTTCATCGATCGAAACTGGCACGCGTACCACAAACTCCGCCTGATCAAATCGCTCGTACATAATGTACGCCAACTCCAGTGATTCGATATTGTCGGCTGGGTCCTCGCTGGTACCCGCATAGATTATGGGCCCGGTGTCGATCTGCACCGCCTGCCTGTCAGGACGGAAATTCATGTATGGAACGGGGTACTCCAGTTCAGCTCGGCGTTCCGCCGACTCGATCACGGTACGTGCCACAAGCGGCTTCAGGGTTTCTGTGGCGCGGATCCTGTCTTCCGTGTCCTCAAGCATTTGTGCCTGAACCCGTGGGAGTTCAAAACGCAGGTCGCACCACGACGCGGTCCTGCCATCGAAAAGCTTTACTCTATCGTCAGGTCGTGCGACCTGGATCAGGTCTTGCTGGTGGTCCGCGTGTTTCTTGAGCAGCTTGTACCGGTCTTCGCCGAAGATGATGCAGACTTCAGCAGTAGGAACCTGTGCGATCTCGCCATCAAGGTACATATGCTCGCCGATGCAGGTTTTGCCTAGCGTGTAGCGAGTGGACTGCCCGGAGGATAGATCGGTCAGCGTGCAACTGGCGAGCGCCTGAGTTCTGCAGGTATTGCACGGCCGGTCATTGATTGCTGCGGTATTGATGATATACGCATTCCGGAAATCGATGACTTGGTTATTTGAATGGTGCATAATGTCCGAGGTAAATTATCAGCATCTGGGCTTGCAATTCTGTGGCCACCCGGATAGTTTATGTCTTAAATAAACAGGGGTCAAGCTATATGCCACCCTCTCTCTGGGTAGCGCACGCTGTCGCGGGTAGGTCAAGCCATGCTTATCGAAGACATCACCGCCACACCGGTCACGGTCGGGTTCACCGAGCCGGAGATCTGGTCGCAGGGTAAACGCTTAGGGGTGACAGCTATTGTTGTGCGTGTTCGAACAAGCGACGGTTTGGTGGGTGTGGGTGAGTCAGTGCCTGCGCCGTCGCCACAAGTCACGCTCGCAGCGATCGAGAGCGTCAAACCATTCCTGCTCGGCAAGGACCCACGCCGGATCAACCAACTCTGGCTTGAGATGCAGAGCCTTGGCGGTTTCGTCAGTTTTCCGTATACCGGAAACGCGGCACTGGCCGGGATCGAGATCGCCTGTTGGGACATCCTTGGGAAGGCTTCCGGTCTGTCCGTTCACGCCCTGTTGGGCGGGGCGATCCGCGAGAAGATCCCGATCATGGGCTTTGTGCAGAACACGACCCCTAAGCAGATAGAAGCAGATGCCAAACGCCTGGTCGAGCAGGGTTTTAGCACGCTCTATACGAAGGTGGGTATCGACAAAAAACGGGATATCGAAGCGATGGAAGCACTCCGCCGAGGCGGAGGGACTCAAGCCGAACTGCGTTGCGACGTCAATGAAGCCTGGACGCCAGGGACGGCCTTGCGTATAGCGAGCACCCTTGCTCACCTTAACCTCCAGTACATCGAGCAACCTATCCGCATGCGTTCATTAGATGAACTCGCGACACTGCGGCGCAGGAGCCCCGTACCCATTGCGGCGAATCAGTCGAGTTGGTTGAATTGGGACGTGCTTGACATCCTGCGGGCCGGCGCCGCTGATATCGTCATGACTGACCCCTGGCAGGCAGGCGGTATAGGTAACTTCAATAGCGCCGCAGGCATGTGCACTTCAGCCGGAATCCCTCTTGTTTACCACAGTTTCGCCCCTTTATCGATAGCAACACGCGCCGCGATGCAGGTCCTCGCCGTATCCCCGGCATGTATTTTCGCTCATCAGACTTATCACCACATGCTCGTGGACGATGTCGTCAAAACGCCGGTCAAGATCGAACATGGCCATATCACAGTGGACGATCGGCCCGGTATTGGCGTGGAGATCGACGAAGACAAACTCAATCACCACCACGAGGCTTATCAGCAAGCGGGATACGCAAGTGCATATGGTGACGATGATTCAGCAACAACTTATTTCATACCAAATCAGTAAGCCCGAATTGTCAATATATCAGTGTCAAAGGAAGCATTAGATTGAAACTTTACCGAACAAATGAATCGTTCCCCATCAGCGCAGCGGTTTCATACCAGGGGCGCATCCTGGAGACCGTGCTGACCGGCATACCCATCGGGGGCCGTAGCCCGATCGAGGGTGGACCTGCTGAGGAGATGCGCGAAATCTTCCGCCAGCTCGACGAAATACTACAAATGGCCGGGCTGGACAAAAAGCATATCTGCTCCGCCCGACTTTACCTGCAGGAAGTCAACCGCGATATCACAGAGGTAAACAAGGTTTATTGCGAATACTTCAAAGGTCTAGCGCCGAACCGACGCGCTTATGGCGTTGACCTGCAGGTCGGGATGCTGGTCGAGGCGGCTTTTGTGGCGGAATACCCTTATGAATGATGGCACATGTCGTACCTGATTCATCAATCTTCGAAAGGGCGGACAGAGTATGCGAGTTAAGTCGGTATTGATTGTGATGCTCACGGTGCTTTTGTGCTGGGTGGTGCCCGTTAACGCGGAGCCATGGGACTTCAAGGCCCCGTTTGGCGTTGCGGTAAACAGCCGCGATGTCGTTTACGTTGCCGAGATCGGCAATAAACGCGTCTCCAAGTTTACCGCCGACGGCCAATGGCTTGGGGCGATCGAATCAGTCGAGGGATATGGTAGGTTTGCCGGTCCCTTTGATGTGTGTATTGGTCCTGATGATTCGATCTACATAACCGACACCTTCGCGCATAAGCTGTTGGTGCTCGACGAAGACGAAAAACTACGGTTCGTGCTCGGGACCGGTGTCCGTGGGGCAAAACCGGGCGAGTTTGCGGAGCCGCACTGCGTCACCGTCAATGACGCCGGTGAGATATTTGTCTCCGATACTTTCAACGCCCGCATCCAGCACTTCAATGCTAAAGGTGAGTTCGTCAAGGCCTGGGGTCGAGTCGGCAGCGGACCCGGCGAGTATCTACACCACGGCTACCTGTCCTTTATCGATATTGATGACAAGGGTTTTGTCTACGTCAGAGAATTCGATGGCGGGCGAATACAAAAATACACACAGGACGGCCGACACGTCGCCACGATCAGTGAACGCGGTATCGAAGAGGGCCAGCTCGACGAGGGCTACGGCATGTCAATCATCGACGACAGGATCTACTGTGCCGATACTTTTGAAAGCCGTATCCAAGTATTCACACTCAATGGTGATTTCATAGAGGCCTGGGACCCTGGCGAAGCAAACGAGGGTGAGTTCTTCAACCACCCGGTTGATATCGCCAAGACCTCAGACGGCCACCTTGTCGTCAGTGATTGGAAGAATGATCGCGTGCTCAAACTCGATAAGCAGGGCAATTTTCTGAAAATCTGGGGTGGATCAATCGCCGACATCCTGGCCTGGCAGCCTCCCGAGATTGTGGCGCGCACAAATCATGAACCGATCAAACTCGCAGTATACGCGGGCACCGATGACGCAACCCTGCAGGCTGCACATGACGCCGGGGTTGACATCATCTATACGTCCCTCAACGATCAATACTCCGACTGGGATATCGCCGAGCAGGTAAGAAAAGCCCGGGAACTTAATATCGAAATCCATCCGTCCATCGCCTGCCTGCCATTCGGCCAGGGGCAGACCGGCAACAGCGACATCTTCCAGAAACACCCCGAATGGTGTCTGTGGAAGAAGGGGGCTGACGCACCCATGTCGACGATCCTGTCCTGGGCGCCGCCAGGTGCAAGAAGTTTCCGGGCGGACCACATGGTCGGACGTGCGCAGGCCAACGGTTTTCAGGGCATCATGCTCGATTATATCCGATTCCTCGGCACGGACTACGGCTACGACCCCGTGATCGTCCAAGGTTTCTTCGATGAATACGGAGTTAACCCGTTCTCCCTGCCGCAGGATGACAAGCGTTGGATGCAGTACCGGGCCGATTATGTCACCGCGTTTATCGTCGAACTTCGGCAAAAACTGGCGATCGCCATGCCCGATCGCCAGCTGGAGATTTCCGCCTATCTCGCCGGTGACGATCCGGCGGCGGATGTTTACTTAAAGCAGGCCCTGCAGGACTGGCGTACCTGGGCTTCAATGGGAATCGTCGATACGTTGCACGTCGCCCCGTATACCCGTGATCTTGACCTGATCTTCGATTCGGTCCGGCGTGTCCGTCGCGCGGTCCCCGAGCGGACCCGTGTCAACTGCTTCATCGCCTGCTACGGCGGCAACCTGAACACGCCCGAACTCTTGCGTAAAGGGTTCGAGGCAGCATTGGCGGGTGGGGCTGATCAGGTAACGATTTATCGAAGCGATGTCATCTGGGAACTCGATCTGTGGGAGGCGATCGGCGAGATCCATCATGCGATGAGCGATCGGGATATGTATCCCGGAAGACAAATCGATCCACTTACTCCTAACCATTAGATAAAGTGCATGCCGGGATTGTTGGTGGACTAGCCAAGGACAAGACAGACATAAATAGGACAATATAGCCTATTTATCTTATTTCAATTAATTACGCATAGCGCTAGAAAACCATTGACATGGAGGGGAGGTGGGGGTAATTTTATGTCATGAATATTGGAATTACAGGAATTTCAAAGCCTTCAGAGCCTTCCACGCTAAGCGATCAAGCCTTTCGGCGGATGCGGCAGATGATTATTGAGGGGCAACTGCCTCCGGGGCACTGGTTGCGTAAACGGCAGATTTCCAACCTTTTGAACATGAGCCCGACGCCCGTCATTGAGGCGCTTCGTCGCCTGCAGCACGATGGGCTGGTCGATATAAACCCACGATGGGGGGCGCGCGTGAAGATTTGGACGGTTGCAGAGATCGCCCAGCTCGCTGACATGCGGATCGCACTTGAGGGCACTGTGGCTCGTCGCGCGGCCGAAACATTGGACAGCGAGCAGGTCGCGATGCTCAAAGACCTGGCGGTCACGACTGACGAGATGGACAGTGAACTTGCCAAGCTCGCCAAGTCGGACCTGGTCCAGAGCGGCGCAGTATTCCAACAGGACCTGAAATTCCACCTCACGTTGGCCAGGGAAACCGGGCTCGAGTTGATCGAACGGGAGATCAATCGGTTGCGCGTCCTGCAGGCGACCTGCCGGGTCCTCGTCAAACCGTCCGCGCCCACAACCGTGACTCATGCCCAGATCATGGACGCCATCGCCACCCAGAACGGCGAAATTGCCGAACTCACTATGCGAAGACATATTCAGTGCAGCGCGGAACACTATCTACCCAAACTACGTGAACAGTTTGGTGATGGTCCGGTAGTCTGGCGTGATTTGCCAGGAAAGACAGAGGCAGACGAAGAGATCACGGGCTGAATCTCCCTAAGCTAAATATAGCCGAAAAACCTTTGGCTCGTGTACGTAGCTTGTAAATTAAACCCCAATGAGGAGAGGATGGTATGAGGCAAAAAACAATGAAAGCACTCAGGCATTCCGGGTTCTTGGTGACGTTTATGTTGGCTGGATTCATGCACTCAGAGCAAATCGATGCGGCGGTATTGGTTGAGTTTGACGCGGCAGCCGCCGGCGCGGGGGTCACACCGGCCGACTTGGGGTGGACGGGATACGGTACAGCCATGGCCAACAACGGGGCTTTCCTTTTGCAGGACAATACAGGTGATGACCCGGACACCCAGAGCGGCGAATACCTGTCTCCTTCCGCCGGTACAGGCACGATGCAGCGCACCAGTGGTGCGTACGGCATCGAGTTCCGTGTCCGCCCATTGACCGACGTCCCGTTCTTCGGTTTCTCACATTTTGCGAACCTGTACGTTACCTGGAGTGATGATCAGTTCAACTTCAACGTGACCATAGATCTGGACACCGACGACGCAGGGCCAGGCACTACCGGTGGAATCAAGTACGGCCAGAACAGCTTGGCCGACGCGGTGACGGGAGTGGATTGGTCGACGCCGCACACGGTGTTTATCGGCTACGACTCGTCGCTAGAGTTATTTAACTTCTACATTGATGATGTCGGCGTTGGTTCCGTTCCATACGGCGATATCGCACGCGGCCCGATTTTCCCATTCGCACAAGACGCTGTTGATTTTGGTGACGGCACGACTGGCCAAGGCATCGACATGGCGGCCGAGTGGTACCTCATGCGAATCCATGATGTTAACGCGCCGGGCGCCGAAGAGCTTGAAGGTGACCTGAACGGTGACGGCTTTGTCGGCATCGCCGACCTGAATATCGTACTGGGTGATTGGAATGAGACAGTTCCGCCAGCCGACCCGGCCGCTGACCCGACGGGCGATAACTTTGTGGGTATCGCCGACCTGAATACCGTGCTGGGTAACTGGAACGCGGGCACGCCGCCTGTCTCCGCCATACCCGAGCCGGCGACGGTAGCGTTGATGACCTGCCTGGGCGGCACTCTGCTGGGGCGAGGCGTGTAAAGCTTTCAGCACTGTTAGCATCAAAATGATCATATCCGTGCTTGTGAAGCACTCTATTAAGAGAGGAGAAAGACGATGAGACGAAAAGGCTGTTTAAGACTGGGCGTATTAGCAATGGCGGCAACAGCTACAATAAGTATCGGGGCAGATACCGAGGCGGCCGTGCTGGTCGGTTTCGATGCCGCCGCCGCGGGCGCCGGTGTAACGCCATCCGACGTAGGCTGGACACAGTTCGGTTCACCGATGGCTAACAACGGCACGTTCCTGCTTCAGGATAATACCGGCGACGACCCCGCAACTTCCAGCGGTGAGTACCTTTCACCTAGCGTCCCGGCAGGGACGATGTCACTGACCTCGGGTGAGTACGGCATCGAGTTCCGCGTCCGCCCACTGACTGATGTGCCTTTCCTGGGTGGTTCGCACTACGCCAACGCCTACGTGTTCTGGAGCGACGACACGTTTGCTTACAACATCACGATCGATAAGGACACGGATGACGGCGGCGCCGGCACAACCGGTGGCATCAAGTACGGCCAGAACAGCCTATCCGACGCTGTCCTGGGTATCGACTGGTCGGTCCCGCACACGATATTCATCGGCTACACCGGCACCGCGCCGTTTGGCTCGTTCGACTTCTATGTAGACGGTGTTTACGCCTCCACTGTTTCTGCCGGAAGCATCGCCCGTACGGGTAGCTTTGCGCGTGACGCGGTTGATTTCGGCGATGGCACGACCGGGCAGGGCCTGGACGTCGCGGTCGAATGGTACTTCGTGAATATACACGACTCCGCTGTGCCGGAACCAGCCAGCCTGGCGCTGATGGGTCTTGGGGGCATGGCGCTTGCGAGCCGGCGTCGGTAATCGGCACGACCTACGTGTCGGCACGCCTGACGGCGTGCTGACGCATTACGCATCGAAAGGACTAGATAATGCGAAAAACACGAGCGTTTACTCTGATCGAACTGCTTGTGGTGATCTCCATCATCGCGTTGCTGGTCGGTATCCTGCTGCCTGCCCTGGGCGCGGCAAGGCGGAGCGCGCAGTCGGTTGCTTGTCTGAGTAATGTAAGGCAGTTGGGTGTTGCGCTAGGTACGCACGTATCCCAGAATGACGGGCAGATGCCGACGTTCGTTGCCAACGCAGACCCATTGCAGCAGTCCCAATGGGCCATTGATTTCTGTGAAATCATGGGACTCGACTGGGATACTGAGTTGGAAGCGATCAAGGCTCGGCAGAACGGTATATCTGGGCCCGCGGGTTTCGACGGATGGAAGTGTCCGGCTGACGACGACGCCCAGCCTTTTGTATACGGCCCCAACTACCCGAACCTCGTGGCGTATGAATCCAATCCCGGGATGTATGGCCCAACGAAACGCAAACCACTGAAGATCGAGCAGGTCCGAAACGCCAGTAGCGTCATGATGTTCACCGAGCAAAGTGAGGCGACCGAGACCTCGATCTGGACACCCTATGGCGCCAGTGACCTGCCGGGTGGTGAGTGGCCGTTTGATACGGACTTCGACGGTGACGGGATCAATGATTCGAACGGTTCATTGCTTGCGAATCTGCGTAGCAAATACGGGTCAGATAACCCATACAACAACCTCGGTCCCAGGCACGGCGGCAGGGAGGCGGACGGTTCGGTCAACATAACCTTTGTCGATGGTCACGGCGCTTCGATGACCATGAAACAGATGATCGACAATGAGAATGACGTGTGGGGGTCTGAAATCGATGTGCCTAAGCCCTTAGGCCCGTTTGAATAATGATGACTGACACACAACGTTGATTACTGATGCCAGCAATGCTCTATGTATCGTTCTCTACCCCTCTACATGACGGTTGTCATCATATATATGCAGACATGGGCCCGCCCTGTGTGTGCCGAAACTAGTGGCGCAACGACGTTTGCACCACACCCCGGTGTCGGGTCTTTCCAGATCGATCACAACCCGGACCACCCGATCCTTGCGTACTACGGCGGCATCGGTCTGCGGCTGGATGAAGACGGTCTATGGACCGACTATGGCATCTCGAAAAAGCGGCAGGTGGATTACCTCATCAATCAGCTTGCTGATAACGGTATGGACCGCATCTGTGCCAATATTATGCTCCAGTGGACGCCGTCCAAACTGATGGGGCCGATCCCCATCCATCCCGAATCCGAAGATGTCGAGTCTCTGTACGGCTACGCGATCGAACAGGCACACAAGCACAACATCGAGTTCTATATCGATATCCCCGTATTTGGACGCCGGACACGCGACGAGTCTTTCGTGAGTGCGAACCCGGATATCTTCGCCGTATCTTCAACCGGCGAGGTGCGCGAGGAGTTTTTTTCCCCGGCCCACCCCAAGGTGCGTGCCCACCGTATCGCGATCCTGATGGAAGCGCTCGCTCAATACCCGGCCGACGGTATCCTGCTGGACTTCATACGCTGGCCCAATTATGGGCTGGACCTGATGGGCGACCACTGCGACTGGGGCTACGAGCCCGTCATGCTGAATCGCTTCCGCGAGGCTTACGGTCTTCCTGATGACTATGTGCCCGAACCGAACGACGCACGTTTCATCCAGGCCCGTGCAGAATGTGTGAATCAGTTCATTAGTGAATTACGTGACGTGATGACTGAGAAGGGCATCGATATCCCGATCGGCGTGTACAACTCCAATATTTACGGCCGGGAGGCCGGCCTTAGGCACGTCTGCCAGGACTGGGCCACTTGGGAGCAACGGGGACTGGTCGAGCAACATCACCCGATGTTTTATATTGATAGTCCCGCCCGACTGACGCGCGCATTGCACACACTCATCGAAGTCAAACGCCCCGAATCCACTGTGTTAGGCCCAATCTTCCTGGACGGCCCGGGCCCCTTTACCGAGAATACACTGACCGATGCCGCAGAAAGAATGATCAAGGTCGGCGCCGATGGGGTGTGGTTCTGCCGTGAGATGGAGATCGAGCAGTTAAAGCTCTGGTCTGTGGTAAAACAGATCAGTGAGATGTCGATTTCGGGCATCCGTAGCAGCGAATTCGATCCATTTGAGCATAATCTTTGTGCTAACGGGGGCTTCGATGATGCAATGGCGCATTGGACATCTACTCCCGAACAACAGTCTCGGTTTTCGGTGCAACAGAACGCGGAGGGGGATCGCCAGTTACATATTGCAGCCGTTGCTTCCAGCGAATCCAGGCTAAGCCAACAGATTGCACACTACCCGAGCCCTGTGGTCGCCCTGCGGTCGATGGGGCTGAGTGTTCGGTACGACGCGAGTCGGCTTGGTTGTGAACTACCGGCCACGCTTGCATGTGACCTGCACTATTCCGACGGTCACACCTACCACCACGTGCTATCCCTGACGTCTGACGAGCAAGGCACGTCCGATCTGCAAAGCCAGACAATCACGTTCGAGGTCGATTACCTACCCGACCGTTTTCTTGAATCCACGGTGCTCACACTGTGGGTACCTGAAGGCTCAGGGCATCTAATTATTGCCGAAGTCATAGTCAACGAAGACCCGTTGCATAACCCCATGAATCTAATAGTTGAGGAACTAGCGCAATGAAAGTCACAATGCTTTCTACTCTCATCCTGTCTCTTTTCGCTATGCTCATTCAGACTCCGGCTGTCTACGCGGATAACGCAAATCAGCGTGAATTGGTCCCAGGCATAGGGTTATATGGCATAACGTTTGATAACGAAGAGGATACGATCGAGCATATTAAGAAGTGCAAGGCGCACGGCGTCACCGTGTTGTATCCGTCCCTGTCGGGCGGTGGCAGTGTCGTCTGGAAAACGGATAAGGAAGTGTACTATTCGCCTTACCGGGAGGTGATGGAGCAGGGTTTCGATTCTCTGGCGTGTTTCATCGAACACGCGCACGCGGCCGGCATCAAAGTCTACCCCTCCGTCGCGGTCAGCCCGACCGCCCAGTTACTGGATGAAAACCCACAATGGGAAACGCTTGATCGGGAGGGGAATCTCTCATCCAAGACCACAGCACGCGCAGTATCCCTGGCCTACCCCGAAGCCCGCGCGGCCAAGATAGCCGTCATCATGGACCTGGTGAACAACTACGATATCGACGGTGTCATGCTCGACTACTGCCGATACCCGGAACACACCAAGAGCGAAACAACCGCCTTCGGATTTTATGGGTACGACAAACCGTTGATTGATGCGTGCATATCTCTTTACGACTTTGACCCGCGTAAAGAACCGTTGCGCTCGCCACGTTGGAACCTGTTTAATCAGATGCGCGCCGACACGGTCACGGCGTTTGTACGCGAGTTCCGTGAGGCTGTTGAAGCCAGCGGACGCGACATAAGGATCGGTGGATTTGGCGACACCGACCCACCGGCCGAGAAAGCGATGTGCGGCCGTGATGTCGTGGCTTGGTCCAGGCTCGGGCTGATCGACGATTACTATCTGGCGACATACAACGTCAAACCCGAAGATATGACCGCCACAGTCGACAGCGTACGCAAACAGGCTGGCCCTGACGTCATACTTCTCAGCGCATTATCACCGTTCAACCGGTTCCTGACGACTAATGAGATGATGCTGGAAGCAGCTAAAGCGCAATTGGCCGGCGGCGCGAATGGTTTGTGGATATACCGTTCAGACTACCTGGAAGAGTTGGGCCTCTGGCAGGGCGCTAAAGATGCGTCCAAACTTACCAAGTGACCGGGACGGTTTAGTGGTAATGACGTGACGCCGTGAGGCACGGAGATATTAGATGTACCGTTTCAGTATCCTAATTGCCACATTGTTGTTATTGGGTGCCCCTGTATCCGCCGAGCAGCCCAGACAAATAACAACGACGACGATATTCCCAGCCAATGCCGGCTACCCGAATTTCCGTATCCCTACGTTGGCAACCGCGATGGACGGTACGCTAATCGCGATCGTGGAAGGGCGTACCGGCGACGACCCCGGGTTCGGTGGCGACACAGACCTGGTCATGAAACGAAGCTTTGACAACGGCGGTACCTGGACGCCTTTACAAGTCATCGAACAACCCTCACTGTTCGGTGAGAAAGTATCGAACCCGGCGACCGTTGTCGATCAGACAAACGGCAGGGTGTGGGTACTGTACAACCGCTTCGAGGGCGAACTGGGCACGACCGATTCGTTACCCGGCACGACCAACAACACCGCCTGGGCCCGTTACAGCGATGATAGCGGGGCCTCTTGGTCCAGCGCGATTGATATCACGTTGGCTGCGAAAGACTATTTCAACTGGAACACTATCGGGTTCGGCCCCGGCAGCGGCATTCAGGCGAGCGACGGTCGGCTGATCGTTCCTGCCGCACGGTGGCAGACAGGCCAGGGTTGGAGTTCGTATGTGGTGTACAGCGACAACAACGGCGCCACTTGGGAACGTGGCGCACTGTCCTCAGCCAGCAACCTGAGCAATGAAAACAATATTGTTGAACTCGCCAACGGGCAGATCCTGATGGACGGCCGACAAAACGCAGCTGGTGACGGCGCCCGTGTCCTGTACCGCAGCAATGACGGAGGTGAAAACTGGCTTTTCCCCCCATTGCCTGGACAGTATGCACCGTCCGTCCACGCCTCCAGCATGCGCTATACCCTGCAGTCCGCAGGCGACGACATGAACCGCATCCTCTGGACCGGCCCGCGTGGCCCCGACCGGTACGACCTTGTCGTCAGGACCAGCTACAACGAGGGCAATTCATTTATTAATGAACGGCTGCTTAACGACGGTTATTCCGGCTACACCGACATGACCATGATGAGCAACGGCAACATCGGCCTGTTGGTCGAAACGAATCAGGGGCGGTCGATCGCGTTTACATCATTCAACCACGCCTTCCTTGAGCCGCCCGGCGGCCTGTACGCATACGATGACTTTCGATACTCGGCCAGCAACATACTCGGAAATAAAGATGGGGGTTACGGCTTTGCTGACGGCTGGTATGGCGGCGCTGACCTCAGCGGTGTAGCGAACCCGATTATCGAAGCAAGCGATCTGCACTACACCAATTTTCCTTTCGTGACCGAAGGCAACCGACGTCTTGCGTTTTTTAATTACGCAGGTGGGTCCATGGCCCGCGAATTGTCCTCCCCGATCGATCTGGGCGTCAACGAGACCTATTACTTCTCTCTTCTGGTGCGTCAGGACCTAACAGGAACCGACGAAGAAGGCCTCGGAGAACAGTTTGAAATATCGTTCATGGACGGGATACTAAAGGTAGCTAACTTCGGCGTGCAGGGTGACGAAGCCTTTTACGTAGAGAACGACGGCACACGAAACACGACAGCGTCAAACGAACTGGTTAAGGGCACAGTGTATTACCTCATCGGGAAGATTGAAGCTTCAGCCGGGTCGTTCGATCAGTTGTTTCTTGCAGCTATTCCGTCAGGAACGTCTGTCCCTGTCGATGAAGTCGGAATGTCTTGGACTGTAGCCGGCACGACTTCGATGAGCAGTACGCTGCAGTTGGACCGTATCTTTATAACCTCCGGTAATCAAGCGACCTGGGTCCTCGATGAACTGCGCATCGGCACGAGTTTTACAGACGTGGTCAGCAACGCCGAGCCCTCGCTCATGGGTGACCTGGACGGTGACGGGTTTGTCGGTATTTCAGACCTGAACATCGTGCTGGGGGCGTGGAATCAGAGCGTCCCCCCGGGCGACCCGCTGGCCGACCCATCCGGCGACGGCTTTGTCGGTATCGAAGACCTGAATCTGGTGCTGGGCAACTGGAACGCAGGCACACCACCCGGCGCAGCGGTGCCCGAACCCGCTGCAGGTCTGCTTATGCTTGGGCTAGGTACGTTGTGTTTTTTAAAACGCATACGGGTAATCGAATCAACATGGTGACAAGCGATCCGTCAACCCGAGGTCACGAGCGTTTGATCACGGCGTACCCAAGCGCCGACGGACATCCTCCCAGCGGTGTGGACGACGGGGTCGACGACGGCCCCGCGATCCATGCCGCGTTAGCCGACGGCCCGGGGATCGTGCGGATTCCGCCCGGCTATTACCGCTTCAGTGTCGCCCGCGTGCCAGCCGGGGTCACCGTCATCGGCGCCTCCGATGCCACCGTCATCCGTCCATGTAACGAACACCACCCCGTCTTGGAGCAGGTCGGGGTCGGTCACTGGTCGATCCGCGACCTGGTGCTGGATGGCGAAGCGCCTGAGCCCTGGCGACAACGGCGTGACCTTGGCCTGACAGGCCTGAATATCAGTGATGCTTGGGGATTCAACATTACGGGCCTGACGGTACGAAACTTCAGCGGCCGTGGTGTCAGCCTGACACACACCCGGCTCAACGCTGCCGCCTACTGTCACGGCGGCACGATCGATGGGCTTACAGCCGTCGGTAACGCGACCGGGGTTTGTTTCGATGAGCGTGGTGAATACGTGACGCTTACCAACAGCCACCTGATGCAAAACACCAAGGGGTTGATTGTCCACGCCGGCAATGTAAAAGTGACGCAGAGCAATATCGGTGGCAACATCGACGGCATCGTAATCCACGACAAGGTCAACGGGTCGCACGGTCTGATCGCCAGTTGCCTGATCAACCACAACGAGCGATATGCCTTGGACTGCCGAAATGTGCGCTACGGTATGATCGTTAGCGCCTGCGGCATCTTTTACGGCGAGGTCCGGATCCGTAACAGCGCCGGTGTTCATATCACAAACTGTCAGGTATCTTGTGGCGTGTCGTATGATTGCGAAGCCGTAAATACTTTCATTCATAATTATGTGATTGAAGAGGACTTTACCTTTGGGTTCTGTGATTCAACATTTGTGCAGGGCAACTACACATCGGAAGGTGCCTGGCGTAAAAACCGGGAACGTGCCGATATGATCAATGTCATTAATAAGGTATAGCAACGGTTAGAGTTAAAGTATAACTTACACACCAGCGACAGCGCGTGAGTTAAGTCGGCATGCAAGATAATGATTACATATCGATGATCCTTCGCTGCGGCGCGTTTATAGTCTGCATCCTAGCTACCTCGATACATTGCGCGGCTCAGAGACATCCCTCGCACGCACTGCAACCCGTCGTCATCGAATATGACCCTGACCCAGCATGGCCCGAGAGGCCCGGCGGCGTCGCGCCCTTCGGCTGGGTGTCGGGGCTGGCGATTGATGGGCAGGGTCATATATGGGTGTTCAACCGTGGAGAGGACCCCGTACAGGTGTATACACCAAAGGGTGAGTTTGTTCGGACTTGGGGCCGCGGTGTTTTCAGCGATCCGCATCATATTCGGATCGACCCCGGAGGCAACGTCTGGGTGTCGGATTTTGGCCGGCACGTCGTCCAGAAATACACACCCGACGGGGAGCTGCTTCTTACGCTGGGTGTTCTAGACGAGAAAGGTGACGATGCATTGCACCTGAACATGCCTACCGACATGGCGGTGACACCCCATGGCGACGTATTCGTCACCGACGGTTACGGAAACCGGCGTATCGTTCACTACGATAAAGACGGCAAGTTCATCAAAGCCTGGGGTGCCTATGGGACCGGGGAAGGTCAGTTTGTACTACCACACGCGATCGTGCTGGGCCCCAACGGGTTGCTGTATGTAGCGGATCGCAACAGCGGTCGGATTATGGTTTTTGATCAGTCCGGCAAACAACACGACGTGTGGCCTAACATAGTAATGCCATGGGGCCTTTCAATTACTCAGGATAACGATCTATGGGTTTGTGGCTCATCACCGCACTGGTGGGTGCGTGACAATATCGCACCCGAATACAAGGACCAACTGCTGATGCGGTTCGATCTAGACGGCCGTTTGCGTCAGTTGTGGTCGCTGCCGCTGGGAGATGTTGGGCCGGATAAGAACGCGCCGGACGTGTCGATGCTCGAACATGGCGAGACGGTCGGTGTTCACAGCATCGTTCAGGATGCCGAAGGCAACCTGTATGTGGGTGATATTTATGGCCAGCGTGCTCAGAAACTTATCCCTGTACGGACACGACTAGAATCAGAATCGCAGGCAGCCGAAGCGCCCGACCACTAAATTGAATTTTTGTATACCGGGCCATATTTGAGGCCACGTAGCTTTCAGATCAATAGCCATTAACATTTACGTGGAAGTGTGTTATGAAGTACCGCGTTCTGGTAATAGGGTTCGGATCAATCGGCGAGCGCCATGCACGTTGCTTTCTGGCTACAGGCAGGTGTGTCGTCTCGGTGTGTGAGATCAATCCCGAACTACTGGAGAAAGCCAGGCTAAAATACGGCATCAACCAACTGTATGCAGACTTCGACTCGGCCATGCAACAGCGCTATGACGCTTCTGTTATCGCCACCCCCGCACACCTGCATATACCCATGGCGATCCGATTAGCCTCGGCAGGCGTAAACCTGCTGATCGAGAAGCCATTGTCCGTATCCTTGCAGGGGCTTGGAGATTTGCGCCGAACGGTTCGTGATAAGGGCGTTACCGTGATGGTTGGATACACAAATCGGTCTAACCCGGCACTGGAATCAATGCGTGAACATCTGCATTCAGGACATTTCGGGCGGCCATTACATGTCGTAGGTGTCGTCGGACAGGACTTTGCAAAGTACAGGCCCGCATACTCATCGACCTATTTCATGCACCACGAGTCGGGGGGTGGCGCGATTCAGGATGCTATGACGCACCTTGTCAACGCAGCCGAATGGCTGGTCGGTCCGATCCGGTGCGTGATGGCAGATGCGGCTCATATGGCGCTGCAAGGCGTGGATGTCGAGGACACGGTCCACCTGATCGCCCGGCACAAGAACGATACGGGCACGATGGGGCTTTACAGCCTGAATCTACACCAAAAACCGGACGAGTTGATAATTACCGTAAACGCGGAGACAGGCACGCTCCGTCTGGACTTGATTGAGAACCGATGGTCTAGCAAAACCAGCATCGATGGACCATGGGAGCACCATGATTATGAAGTCGCTAGCCGTGACCAACTGTACATCAATCAAGCAGTCACATTCTTAGATGCCGTTGAGGGGCGGATTCCCGTGACCTGCACTCTTGAAGAAGCTGAACAGTCACTCCGTGTCAATCTCGCGATTCTTCAGTGCGCGGACAAGCCACCATGGATTCATATAAGCCCGGACACATCAGTTGCCGCCCGTCAAGCAGGCGAGATAGCCAAGCCTGCAGTCGTCAAGCAGCCTCCATTACACGAACCCGCAACCCGCGCCGCCAAGGGTGCGTAGGACCCAACGCATGTCCGTGATCGACAGCTATCGGCTTGACAGAAAGGCTGCACTGGTCAGTGGTGGCGCTGGCTTGTATGGACAGCAGATCGTCGAGGCACTCGCGGAAGCGGGGGCCAGGGTTATAGTGGCCAGCCGAAACCGAAAAGCATCTGGATAGATGCGTTGAACACTGGCAAGGTGGCGGGCTGAGCATATCATCAGAATTCCTGGATCTTGCGAGCACCGAAAGCATCCATGCGCTAGACACTAAGATCAGTGAAGCGTTCGGGGGTGTGGACATCCTTATAAACAACTCTGTCGTACGCCCGATGACAGACTGGTCCGACGATGCCGAGGCGTTCGATCAGAGCATGCGTGTCAACGCAACCGGCCTGTTTGAGATTACCCGGGTCTTTGGAGGACGCATGAAAGCGAGGGGTGGGGGAAGCATTATCAATGTCGGGTCGATCCAGGGGATTGTGGGCCCGGATTTCACTCTGTACGAAGGGCTTGGTATGTCCGCCTTGCCCGACTATTTCTTTCATAAAGGCGGAATGATCAATTTCACCCGATTTGCTGCCGCGAAACTGGGGCCCCAAAATATCCGCGTCAATACAATCAGCCCTGGCGGACTCGACCCCGGAGACACAAACCCGCGGTTTGTCGAACGCTATGCCCAACGCACATTCTTGGGCCGGATGGGCAACAGTACCGATCTCAAGGGTGTCATCGTATTCCTCGCATCTGATGCATCAGCTTACATCACTGGTGCCAATATACCCGTCGATGGTGGTTATACCGCTAAATAAGACAATAATACTATTAATACGATGCCACTCGCTCAGATAGTTTCTATAGCCGTATCTTTGCTCTTGGCATGCACCCAGGCCGGTGCGTGTTTTGGGGAAACACTAGAAATATCGGCGATGTTCCAAGACAACGGTGTAATCCAAATCGCCGACAATGTACCGGTATCCCAGCGGCACCGACGAAGAGACGTTTCAGCATGTCTTCGGCAACTGTGACTGGGCGGTGATGTACATATTGGCAAGGGGTGGTCAGACTTGCTGCCGCCTCCGTTTCAATACCGGCCCCGGTGGACAGATGGAACTACCGATTGAGGTGGACTACAGCGAGCGCTTTGATCCGGACGCCCGGACCGCCACACTTGTGCTGCCGGCACCCAAGGTGATTTACGCGCGGCTGAATCAGGAACGAACCAAGATCTATAGCATCAACAGGCAAGGGCTGTGGTGGCTGGCCTGGGGAGATGGTGCCGCTCATAAGCTGATAAATAAGGCGATGCGTGAGGCGCAGTCAATGGTCGATAGAGTTACACATGATCATCACGTTGTTAGGCAGGCTCAAGATCATAGTGAGCGGATACTGACGTCAGTGTTAAAGTCACTCGGGTGGAGACTCACACTTGTTTGGTTGGGATGACGAGTAGAAGTCGTGTGGATCGAAGCTACTGAAGCCTAGTAGTAGTAACGTAAACCCTTATCATGTGAGAATTATAGATTATAGAAATCTGTCCAATTGCTTAGTTGAACCTGTTATGACTTTGGTCATATCAAATTGAGGTAATTACTACCATTCGATCACCTATTATAAATGAGGCAAATTACAAGTGTAACCTCACCCTCAGCAAGGATTGAGCATGGATTCCTCATAGTCGGACAGATTGTGTCATTTCAAGCTCGGTATAGGCCGTAAGTATTGCCCAAACTACTGGAGCCTTTGAAGGCGGATACGAGATCGGTGAAGTATTGTCCCAAGCCTACAATATCAGCACCAGTGCTGATAATACGATTCAACAATCCGGCAAGCTCGTCCAGGTTGACAGTGGCCCTGCCGGAGTTTGTACATGATGGGGTTGGGGCGGAGTGATACGCTCATAGCAGGACCTCCTCCAGATAGACGCGTTCCCCACCACGGCTTCGGCTCTCCGTGCCGGCGATGATGATTGCCATCTGCTCTCGCAGTTGTGGGTAAGGAATCGATGGATCGCCGGTCCGAAGATAATCCACGAAGGCCTGGAGCTGGTTCTTGAAGGCCGTGAAGGTGTCGATGAAGCGGGCCTGAAGCAGACCCTTTGTGCCGGCGGCCTGCACCACACCAAAGGCGCCGTACAGGTCCGAAGTGGTCAGGAGCACGACATCCGCCCCAGCGTGGTGACGCAAGTGGACAACGTTGGCGCTGTCGCTGCCTGTGTTGGCGACCCACTTGTACCCTCCCGGCGGGAGCATGGGATAGACCGCCTCAAGCGCGTGGATGCCGTAGCGCTCCCAGGTCTTGGCCATCAGCACCGTCACCGTGCGCAGCTTCCCAACCTCGTGCAGCCGTTTCCTCAGGTCGATGAATTCACGGGCGTATCGCATACAGCTGCTGGATTGAAAAGGCCTGCCTTCTTTGTGCCAGCGCGTGAACTGCTTCAAGCCGTCACGATTGTCGGTTAACGGCTTATCGATAAACACGGGCAGGCCTGCTTCGATAAAAGGTTGGGCGCGGTCGATGTGCTCGTGACCGATATCGGTAGCAACGACGACCGCATCGACATGCCCGATGACGTCTTCCGGGTGAGCCACGGTGTTCGGGATATAGGCCGCGGCGGCGACCCGGCTGGATTGTGCCGGATCATCGCACCAGACGTGGGTGACCTGTGCGCCCGCAATACCGAGGTTTTGCTTCGGCTCGGCGCCCAGGTACTGTCCGATGACGGGGTAGCCGCAGTTGGCGATCACCTGTTCGTCGAACCGGCCATTGATGATCGACGACCAGCTGAACGGGTGGCCGTTGCCCTCGACCATGCCGAGCATAGCCAGGCGGATATTGTCAGGATCGGGGACCAAGGGGTTCGTCATATTGATGATTAGATCGCTGTGTACCCGCCATCGACGGGAAGGTTGATGCCGGTGACATAAGCCGAGGCGTCCGACGCCAGGAACACCACGGCGCCCTTGAGATCCGTGTCATCGGCCATCCTTCCCAGCAACGTGCGCCGGTTGTAGCGTTCGACGAAGCGCGGGTTCTGGTCGTTGAAAAAGCCGCCGGGGCTGATCGTATTGCAACGCACCCGCTTTGGCCCAAGGCGTGAGGCGACGTAGCGCGTGAAGTTGATCATCCCGCCCTTGTGGAAGAAGTAGTCCGGGGGGCTACCCCAGCCCAGGCCTTCGTAGAGCGTGTAGTCCGGACCGACCATGCCCTGGATCGAGCCGATGTGGATGATGCTGCCGCCGCCGCGTTCGGCCATGTGTTCGCCGAACACGCGGGTGATGACAAAGAGCCCGGTCGCGTTCACCGCCATGCTCTTGGCGAAGTCTTTAGCGTCGGATGTCCAGTCCTGCATCGGCCGCAGCACGGCATTATTAACCAGCACGTCCAGCCCGCCATGCTCAGCGATGATCGTGTCGCGCAAAGCCAGGATGGATGTTTCGTCCTCCTGGTCCAGCGCTGCCGCGTGCACATTCAGGTCGCGTGAGCGCCAGGCGTCGATGTGCGTTTGCAGCGATGCGACGTCACGGCTGGTCACAACGACAGCCGCCCCCGCCTCGGCCAACGCCTCGACGATCTGCCGGCCGAACAACCCGCCGCCGCCGGTCACCAGCGCGGTGCGGTCATTTAGTTTAAAGAGATTATGATACTTCATACTTGTAATATTTATTAGGGATTCAGAATCTCGTGATAAGGAACTAGACGCCCCGGTTCATAAAAGAGAAGTATAGTCCTGAGTAAAACCACCGAATTCTCTAATACCACGCCTTATACGAGTGAACACCACCGACAGGGCAAATGTGGAAGGGTTATATTCATTTTGTGTCATATGGGTTATACCCGATGAACACAGAACCGTTTTCAACCAGTTGGCATGCGTATCTTATTTATAAGCCCGGCCGCGGTGTCATGGAATATCGCCTTGATCTGTGTGTCGTTTAGAGAGTGTCTTGCACAGGCCCGTTTCATTGCGCATAATTGTTCGTAACGTACAAAGGTCATCCGATCATCGCAGTGTGACAAGTCAAAATTTTGATTGTACTCAGATATAAACGCCCATCCGCGCGCAAATGAGATATATTTGCCTCGCATGACGCCGATGGGCAGATCGTCACTTCCGTACATGATACGGTCAGGTCCGACCGCCCCGATGAGTGCTGCGATCGAATCCGAATCACAGACTGATGAGGTGTCGTACCAAACGTTTGGCAGGCCACGAATGACGTGCGTTGCGCTTCGTATCGGCCAGTCCGCGTAGCTGCGTCCGCAGTGTGCAAGGATCCACTTTACGTTAGGAAAGCGGTTACACAGTTGTGCCAGATCACGCAGATTATCGGTATCGCACAGGCCGTCACGTTTGGCTAGGTGCATCATAACGATCAATCCGTATGTATCCGCAACCTCGATCTGATGCAGTGGCATGAAGTCGGTAATCCCGCATTGCACCTGATCGCCAGTGGATGAATAGATTCGGTACGGTTTGAAGCCCAGGAATCCATGTTTAGATACCTCGTCTGCCACATACTCCCTGCTCATCGACGGTTTGACCAGCATCAAAGCTCCCGAGCCTTTGTGGCCCATGACTTCACGGGCGACGAAATCGTTGGCTTTCTCAAAAGCGCATGGCTCGGGGAACGGAAAAGGAAAAGACAGCCTTGTAACCGACCGGCCGGGCATTAGCATCCGGTCCACTTGATCCAACGCATCCCATCCTGCGTGTGGGTATGGCTTACCGATGATCTCGTAGCGCCCCGTACTATCTTTGTCTATGTCCAGGTTATCCGACCATCGATAGATATGAGTGTGAATATCGTAAACCTGTTCGGGAACAAACTCATGAAGTTCCTCTTCCCAGATACGGGTATCCAGATCACATAACTGCGGAAGTGTGTTCATATCAAGTATCGGAAGCCGTGTTTACACGTGTCTTGTAGTTTGGTAACGCGCTAACTAACGATGCTGTCACGATGCCCATCACCAGTGATGCAGGCATGACCCACAAAAAACTAATGGATTCAATACCGAGGCTTCGTTGGATAAGTTCGATAAGCCAACCCGTAGCCGATATTGTGGATAATGGCCCCCAGTATGCGATTAATACCGCGGTGATCGTGCTCATCGCGGCACCCGCCCAAGCGCCTGCCGGGGTCGCCCAGGGGATGAACATAGCCATAAAAAACAGCAAGAACAATGGGGCCACCATAAGGTTTACCACCCGGTACGCTAGTTCCACGATGTTACCAGGCACTAGGGCGACATAGAGGCTCAATCCCACCGCGACGGCACCGACAAGGACTGACAGCAATTTTACAAACCGGAGCCTCTTTGCTTCGTCTCCGGGGTCGTTTCGGAATCGATCAATAAAATCAACCGCTATCACCGAACTTGAGGAGTTGACGCCTGAAGATAGACTGGACATGGCCGCGGCGAGCAGGCCGGCGATTACGAGTCCCCGAATCCCTACGGGCAGTTCGCCCGCGATGTAACTTGTAAAAAGACTGTCTGACGCGGTTATAACCGATTGGCCGTCGGGTAGCGTGTGTGGGTTGGCGGTGTAAAATGCCAGTAAGATCAGGCCGACAAGAATAAGAAAGATCGCGACCAGGGCATCGGAGGTTAGCGCGATCAGAAGCACACGTCGCGCTGCAGGGGCATCACGGGTAGACAGATATCTCTGGATAGCCATCTGGTCACTGCCTGATGTACAGACGTACCATGTAAACATCGCGATTCCCATACCGACGAACGAAATCCTTGCACCGGTATCCAGACCCCATACCGGGTCGGGCCAGTGTTCGAGCCAATGATTTGGCCACCACACACTGGGCCCACCCAGGCGCGTGGTTATCATCACCATTGTAATGATGGCACCGCCAAAGAGAATGATGGTCTGAACTACGTCGGTTAACACCACAGCCCGCAGCCCACCCATCGAGGTATAGATGACCGTCACGATGCCTAGCGCAGTGCATACCCATGGTGTCCAAGATACGTCCCATCCCAGCAAAGGCACGATGACCGCGCTGGTGGTTACATAAATGATCGTTGCCATCCAGAGAAAGCGGAGTGATAAAAATATAGCCCCACCAAGAAGACGGATGCCGAGCCCCAATCGTGTTTCGAGTATCTCATAGGCGCTGGTGACTTTCAGTCGCATGATGTAGGGGATAAGCAGATACCCGACGACCAGAAAAATCAACGGAAATACCGCGATCCCGCTGAGTATCATCGGCCCATAACGGATCGCCTCACCTGGATACGAAAGGTAGCTGATCGTGCTTAGCAGCGTCGCGAACATAGACAGTCCGACAGCCCATGACCGCATCGCTCGGCCACCGAGCAGATAATCCTCTGTGGATTGGTTTTTTCGAGAGTAGAACCAACCGACGGCAACCATCCCCAATCCATAACAGGTTATCACCCCCCAATCGAAACCTGCCAGACTATCCCTATCACGTCTTTCGATTCTGCATACAGCGTATGCTGCATTGGCTCGCACGGTGGCATCTATCTTTTTATCTGTAAATAGCTCCACCAGCACCTTTACATCTGAGCCAGTGCCAACGTCTGCAAAGACCCGGCACGCTTCAAGGCGTTGACCAACATTTCCTTGTCTCACATATTTAATAATGTCGTCATGGACCCGCGCAAGATCTACTGCTAGATACGATTGAGCGTGTTTAAATAAAGCAGAAAGAAGATAAACACGCGCTGGTGATTCTATCGGTTCTGCTTTTGCCGCTGACACTAAAATGTCAATTGAAGCATCGGTGATATTATCACACCTACGCAACCACCGGGCCGAAGCGGCGCGTGTTGCATGATCTGTTGAGGCCAGCATGCTCACGAGATTGTTTTCAGCTTGGGCATCACCACTAATTAGAAGAAGGTACCAGCCCGCGGCTTTATCGGGGCCGCTGCCATTTGTGATTAAATACTCAATCCTGTCACGCTCAGAAGATTTCTCGTCATAGCCCTCATCGGTAGGTTGTGGCAAGAGGTAATCGACATTGATCAGTGCCCGTACCGCGTGACCTTGATCGCTGGAGGCACCGCGAAGCAATACTTCACGTATCTGGTCCAGCCATACAGTGTCCGGCTTATTCAGATGGCGCTGTGTTAATGCCAGCGCACTTAGGTTGTCAAGGATTGGCTCGGGTGACGTTTCAATCGCGTTATGGTTATCCAGCAACGCGTCGCGCACACCTTGGTGGTAACCCAGTTCCCATAGTCGCCTTCCGGATTCTGCGCTAGAGTGTAGGTCGCCCGAATTGAGGATGCTATACAGTTCATCTACCGCCAACTCACGTTGGTCGGGTAGTACGACGGGTTCTGAATTACTGTTATGATTAGATCCGCACCCGGCTAGCCCAACTAATGTCACATACACCACGAGCATCGGGATGGCGTAATTAAATACCGTCATGGGAAAGAGATGCATACTGGATCAATGCAAACACATGATGTATGTCGGGATGTGTATGGCTGGCGTGCCGATCAAACGATATCTTCCAGTCGCACCCCGAGTTTCTGTTTGAAGGCCGTGAGAGAATTACACACGTGTTCGTAGGAGGCTTTTTCGGCGTTGTAGGGCTCACACCGTTCGATCGCCAGAATGATCGTTTCGTGCTGCTGCACGAGTTCACTAGCAGATTGAAGCGTATGGGTGGCGTAATCTGTTTGCAGGCCCGTGATACGGATATGGCTTGTTTCATAAGCCCGTATCAAACGGCGGTGCTCTGATGCGAGCAGGATCGTGTGGTGGAATTCGTAATCGACCTCATCAAGCTTCGCCGCGTCATTCTTGTGTATGCAGGTCGCCATCTGGTCACAGAGTTTACGCAAATTAGCGACAAGTCGATTTGTCCGTCGTAAAGCCGCCAATCGTGTTGCGGGAGGTTCCAGCCACATGCGCATGGAATAAATCTCCAGCAGGTCGCGTGGTTCAAAATCCTCCACGTAGCTTGCACGGTTTGGCACGGTTCTGATAAGGCCTTCGTTCTCAAGGCGTGCCATGCTCTCACGTAATGGAATGCGGCTGATACCCAGTTGTCGGGCAAGTTCACGCTCCACGATCCGCTCTCCCGGACTGAGGTTCCCCCCGTAGATCATCGTCTTAAGTCGGTCGTAGGTGCTCTCAGAGTTCAGTGGCATCCTGTATCCCGTTTCTGGAGTGTAGGTGTCGGCAATGATCGGATGCCCCGGTTGACCATAGGGCCTCCAGTGAATGTATGGCACCAATTTTAGGTATACCATCCACGTAAGTCAAGCCCTGTACCCGCTTCTGCTGGGGTTGTGGCATGCCCGCACGAATAGATTGTGACCGATAACCGGCACTATTAACACCGAAAAGCCCATGTAATGGCTGGGAAATTAATTGACAAATTGCCGATATCGGTATACCATGGGATCAATCGACTTTCAGTCAATCAATCTGCATATGCTCGCGTGATTTTACAGCGCAAGTTCGTGTGACGGATCACTCATCATGAATAAATTGCTCGGCCAGCAAGCCGCTTCAATGACCGCCCCCGGGATTCTGGGGCAGGCGATGTATAAACAGGCTTGCAAGCTGATCCCCGGTGGCGTGCAATTATTTAGTAAGCGCCCGGAAAATTTCGCGCCGGGGCAGTGGCCGCCATACTACAGGCACGCCAAGGGGTGTGTAGTAACCGATGTCGACGGTAGGGATTATATCGACATGTCCATGATGGGCATCGGCAGTTGCCTGCTGGGTTATGCCGATCCCGATGTGACCGACGCGGTTGTCCACCGGATTAATGCCGGCCCGATGTGTACGCTCAACTGTCCCGAGGAGCTTGAGCTGGCCGAGTTGCTGCTGGGTCTGCATCCTTGGGCGGATCAGGTGCGTTACGCGCGGTCTGGTGGTGAAGCGATGGCTATCGCGGTGCGTTTGGCGCGGGCGTCCACAGGGCGTGACAGGGTCGCTTTCTGTGGGTATCACGGCTGGCACGACTGGTATTTGGCAGCCAATCTCGCCACTGAAGGCCAACGCGATAGCCTTGGTCAGCACTTGCTTCCGGGACTGTCTCCGCTGGGCGTACCTAGAAGTCTGACTGATTCGATTCACCCGTTCGGCTACAACAAAATAGAAGATTTACGCGCTATCATCAGGCGTTATGGTAACGAACTGGCCGCGATTGTGATGGAGCCGACGCGTTCCGTAGACCCAGACCCTGGTTTCCTGGAACAGGTGCGTGCCTTATGCGATGAGTGTGGTGCTGTCTTGGTTGTTGATGAGATTACCGCCGGCTGGCGCCTACATTATGGTGGCGGTCATATGCGTTACGGGCTGTCACCCGACATCGCGGTTTTCGCTAAAGCGATCAGCAACGGCCACCCCATGGCGGCGGTGATTGGCCGTACCGATGTGATGCGCTGTGCCCGGGAATCATTTGTTTCCAGCACCTACTGGACGGAGGGTGTAGGCACGGTTGCTGCGATCGCGACAATACGGAAGATGGGACGAGTAGACGTGCCGAGTCATACTGATCGTATCGGACGTCTCTTCCGTGAGGGTCTTGCCGAATTAGCCGAACGCACCGGCGTGCCTTTGGTGCTCACCGGGCATCCGGCTATCACAACGCTCGGATTTGACCACCCGCAGGGTCAAGCGTTGCTAACGCTGTTTACGGTCCGAATGCTTGGCTTCGGGATCTTGGCGGGGGCTGCGTTTTATACATGTATGGCACATCAGCAGAATCATATTGACAAGTATATGGCCGCCGCGGAGGCCGTCTTCACGGAATTAGCGGAAGCGATACGAGATGGTGATATCCAACGTAGGATTGGTGGCCCCGTCCGCCAGCCAGGTTTTGGCAGGCTTGCTTAAAGGTCGGTTCGCAAGTCGGGCCGAAAAGAGGTTGGTCGGTCCGAATGACTTGGCGGGCTGATAGGTGTAGATAGGAGATGGGGAGAGCAAATGAGAGGTGGGTGATATACCAGAATTAGTCTGCGATTTACTTATTCAGACGTTTGCCGGTCATGTATTCAATGGGCCATCCGAACCTTAGCGTGGGTGACATACACGGAAATCGAAAAACCCGACAACTTCATAATACATTATTTGTCAGCACTTATGGCCCATTTAACTTGAAAGACCCGTTGTATTTGAGTACTTGCTGGCTTACTCAGTCGGTGAACACAAAGGATCGATTTTCGGTGGACTAGTGCTTGACATGCGAAGGATCAAGATTATAATGCGAGCCAATGGTATACCAAAAATATCCCTATTAGTAGAGCCGGCAATCCAATTCTGCCGTTCAGTCTCGACGGTTTTGGTCGAACAGGGTACGGCCAAACTGGCCTCGCATCTGTATTCAACTTTTTCGACCTTTGTGCGACGCGCGAACGTGTCGCGTGTTTAGTGGACGCAGAGAACTTCAATTCAGGAGAGGAGAATCATTATGAGAATTCAGGCATTTATGGCATGTACGTTTTTATCCGCGGCTGCATTGGTAACGGGTACAACTGCGGAAGCGGTGACTATCTCGAACACGACATCCGGCACGGTTGTATTTGACTCTCAGGGGTTTGAGAACGATGTGCCGGGCGGCGCGGCGGCGACGGCCAACCCCGGGTTCTGGTCAAACGGATCGGTTACCTTTGATAACATCGCCACGGGCGGCGTGCCGGGCGCGTTTGAGGGTGCGAACTATCTGAGTACGACGCGCGGTGCGTTAGGTGCTGGGAACCCACGCGCCTTCCTGAATGCTGCGGAGACCAACAGCGGTGACCAGATCCATGCCGAGTGGATGATGTACCTCGTGGATCCGCCGCTGTCTGACATCGGGTTCTTTTTCGCCAACGACGCGGGAACGAACATCGGGCAGGCACGACTTGGCGGGAACGGCCTTGGGACAGTACAGGACTCCTGGAGCGGTGTGATCACTGCCAACGTGTATCAACCCAATGTCTGGCAAAAGTGGGAGATTGACTACACGATCGGCGCTACGAACTGGACAATTACGGTTGACGGCGGGACGCCCGTATCGATGATTGTCCCCGGAGGCGCCGCTAACTCAACCGGATTTGGGCATCTAAGCTTCTTCCACAACGGCAATCAAACGTATTACCTGGATTCCGTTCCAGAACCTGCGACGCTAGGGCTTCTGGGCTTGTGTAGTCTTGGGCTTATCGGCGGTCGGCGTCGCACGGCATGACCCGATAGGCAAGGCACTATATGGTGCCGGATGATTCAAGTATTCGTGCCGGCAACCTTGAATGGTTGTCGGCGCATTTTGGCGGATCGACATCGTTAATGACTCGCGACAGGGAACCTGCATTATGCCGATAAAACGTACAGACATAGGGTCTACGGCGTCTCGTGCGTTTACCTTGATAGAGCTACTGGTCGTCATCTCAATCATCGCGCTTTTGATAGGGATATTGTTACCCGCTCTATCGGCAGCGAAAAACTCCGCAAGGCGTACTGTCTGCATGAGCCGGCAGCATCAGTTAAGCATCGGCATGGCTGCTTACGCTAATGACAACAAGGAGGCCATGCCCCCAAGGCACACATGGGGGAGTATTTATTCAATGACATTGGCCGGCCCGCCCCCGACGAACACAGGTTCCAATCGTTGGGACGGGGCTCTGTCGCGCCGCGTCGCTTTGGGGAGTCTCCTACCGGACTACATCGTCGGTGAAGTGGCTTACTGTCCTTCGGTTGAATGGATCCAAGGTCTTAGCGTTGAGCCAAATGGGCCCTACGGGTGGGACCCGAACTGGCCCATACCCACGACGGCGGGGAGCAACGGGATACTCAGTGGTTACGGTTACGCGGGCTCTGTTTCTCAGTCTTTCTTCCGGTTCGATCCATTGTCCGCGCATTACTACATCGACCGCCAGGACGATGTGATGGACCGTCCCTTGGTTTTCGACCTATACGGCTTTTTTGGAACCGAGTTGCACCAATCGGGATACAACGTGCTCTATGGCGATTCAACGGTGAGTTACGTTTCTTCCGATTCCGAACTCGATCAATTAGTCGATGACGCAACGAAACTTGCATCCTCATCAGATGATCCGGCTTATCACCTGCCCGTGCTGGATTATTTCTCTGAGCATCATACAGGAAAAGAAGTAGATAGCCTGCAACCTTAATACCGGTTTGTGTTCCATATGTGGGGAATGTTTGATGTCAAATGCGTATGATCCAAAACAGTTTACAGTAACTCAAGCGATTTCATACCGTGTAGTCATGGGCCTGATTGCCAGACTGGCCTGCCTGACGGTAACGCTTGTGGTCTTATTCGCTCTAGTATCTACGTGTGTTCATGCACAGCCGCCGGTCAATTCTTCAGACCTGCCACAGCTGCTTGATATCAAATGGCGACTCGGCACCGATCTGCCTCAAGGTTTTCAGGATAGTGAGGTGTGTATCATCGGCGACACACTTATTAGTGTTGCGGGTTTCTGCAGCGGAGAGGAGGGTGTGATCGGCAAACCGGACAAGTATCCGCGTGGTTTTTTGAAGAAGGTGTGGGGCCTGCCTTTGCGGGACAAGGCCGGGGCTGGCTGGCGTGAGTTGCCCGATTTCCCTGGTGACGCGAGACAAGGGCTGTTCGGTGCGGTGATCGGTGACGCGTTCTACGTTTGGGGCGGATTCAGCTACAGCGAGCCATATTGTTACCGCGACGGGTATCGCCTGACGCGTAAGGACGGGCATTGGCATTGGGATGCGCTTCCTGACCTGCCATGGTCGATCGCCGGCGCTGGGATTGCCTCGCACGGATCTAAGATCTATGTCATGGGCGGGGCGCGATACGATCTTGAACGTTTTAGTTCTAACAAAGTAGAGGGCAGTGGGGGGGCGCCCTTGGGCTCCAGGCTGATCGTATTCGACACGGAAAGACCAGCTGGCGGTTGGCAAGAACTATCCCCGTGTCCGGGTACACCGCGCTGGGTGCAAGCGGTGGCCGAGTTGGACGGTTGTCTCTATGTGATGGGCGGGGCGACAGGTTCGGACAACGATGCCGGCGGTTATTACACCGTGGTAGATAACTGGCGTTTCCGTATCGCCGACGGGAAGTGGGAACGACTCAAGGACCTTCCTATTTCCAGCGCCAACTTCCCGGACGGGCGTATCGTCTTCCGAGACCGCTACATCCTATTGATAGGCGGATACCCGTACTCTAAGGTCCAAAACCCCGATGGAACACTGCGCGAGCCTTTCGGTAAGCCGTACGGGTATTACCCGGACGTTTCATTGTTCAGCGACATCTTTGTGTACGACACGAAGACAGACACTTTCGGCCGGGCGACACCGATGCCTCTTAATAATAATCTACCGAGTTCCGTGATCGAGGGTGACCATTTGTACATGATCGGTGGCGAGATCGAACGCGCCGAGATTGAGGGTGTGCACTTTGGTCATCATCCTGATCTACTGCTGGTTGGCGAGATATCAATAGCAGGTGAGTAGTGTAACTTTATAAATAGGCAGGGTTCATGTGGTTTTAAATGAGCCTCTTTAGGTTGAAGGAGAGAGAATATGAGATCGATACGCAAGGCAGGGTTGGCATGTTTGGCTGTATATGTATGTTTCCTGGGCGCTCGGGATGCGCACGCGGTCAGGATTGTGAACCTGACTCAGGGTACGACTTTGTTTGATTCGGCCGGCTTCGAGAACGATACGGTAAATCAGGACGCGGCGACCGCCAGCCCCGGTTTCTGGTCTAACACAGGCCTTCCTGTTGACAAGGTGATTACTGGTGGTTCGCCAGGGGCTTTCGAAGGCGACAACTACCTGAGCACGGAACGTGGCTTCGTCAGCGCGGGCAACCCACGTGCTTTCTTCGCGCCTCAGAGCACGTCCGGCGACATCATCCACGCCGAGTGGATGATGTGGATACCGGCAACGGCGGACATTGGATTCTTTCTTGACGACAACGCGTTCGGTGGTAACCCGATGCTACAGACCCGTATGGGCAGCGGCGGCCCTATCGTGCAGCATTTGAACATTTCTACCTTTGATCCTATGTCGCCTGCACTTGGTTATACCCCCGAGCAGTGGCAGCACTGGGAGCTTGAATACGCGATCGGGGCGTCCACCTTCACCGTCACGATTGATGGAGTATCTGGGGATGGTAACATCGCCAATCCCGCGTTGACAGCGGTCGATCACCTCAGCTTTTTCCATAACGGGTTACAGACGTATTTCATCGACAGCGTCCCCAACGCATCACTTCAAGGTGACTTGGACGGTGACGGATTTGTTGGTATCGCCGACCTGAATATCGTACTTGGGAACTGGAATCAGAACGTCTCAGCTGGCGATCCGCTTCAGGGTGATCCGTCCGGCGACGGATTTGTTGGTATCGAAGACCTCAACGAAGTTCTGGGCAATTGGAACGCGGGCACGCCGCCGACCGCCGACGCCGTGCCCGAACCTGCGGCTTTGGTATTGATGTGTACTGGCGGGGCGGCGCTACTTGCCCGCAGACATTGAAATTGAGTGCGGCGCTATCGGTGAGGCGGTGGTGGGTAATGACTCGGAGTGTGTTATAACGGGAAGCCGAAGAACATGAGCCGAGCTACGCTACCTGGCACGTTTGTGCCTGAGACAAACCCTGAGCACCCTGCCGGAGGCACGCCATTGACCGATTCAAGCTTGTATTGTGAGACGTTTGAAAGTGGTCCGGGCGGGTGGTTTGGCTGGGAGAGCAACGCGTTGGGTCCCAAGCCATTGGAATGGCGTCCGGGATACGTAACCTCAAGAAGCCCCTGGTGGATTGACTACAATCACGCGCCACCGGGGGCGGGTTACCTGCACCTGTTGTTTTGTCTGCTGACCAAAGGACCGGGAGTTCCCGAACACTACCAAGACGTTGGCGGTCGAAATGCGTTAATTGAAAAAGCATACCAGACCGACTTTACACACGCGCAATTGTCGGTTCGTTTGAAGGGTGAATTACACAACGCCGGCGCTAAATTATGCCTGCTTGTTCAGTCTAATGTAAATGGCTTAACATCCGCATGGGTCCTGACCGGTCAGCCACTCAACATCGAGCAGACGTATACGCTACAGAGAATTACATGTGTGCCGGACGAATCGCAGTGGACGAGTCTTGGCACGCGGCCGGACAGGGCCGATATGTACGGCCATGCGCCCCTGGCCGATGTACTGGCTGATGTCAATTGTGACATCATTCTCGTGTTGTTCCCACTTGATGTACGACCCATGGGGCCTATCGACGGTGACCCGCATGTATTAAAGCCCGGAAAGGATTATCCGGTCTGGCGTTCGTGCCTGCCCGAGGGTTACGTGACGCTGGACGAGGTCCGTATCGCGTTTGCTGAACGCAATAGTTAACGGAAAGCTCAATGAAGCATATGTATTCTCGATTCCATTGTGTGGTACGTCCCGGTAACACGGACACGGATAGCCACGCATGCCGGTACCATTGTTCGCTGAAGTTATGGTATACCACATTGTTGTGCCACTGCCTTCTGGTGTTTTTCACGCCAACCACCCAGGCGCAGGAGCCGTCGGTCGAACCATGGCTAGTTCACGACAGACACTCGGATTTTATCGAGGGCACTTTCCGTGACGCCGGTGTCAATATGTTCGTCGCGAATGACGGCGGAGTGCAGATGATCCATCGATGGGACGTAAACAACGATGGTTACATCGACCTGGTCGTTGGGCAATCTCACAACACATATGAGCAGCCCGACGCGCTGATTTACTGGGGCACCGGTAGTGGACCTGTGAGCTTGATGCCACCGATGCGAGAACTCCAACCGATGGCAAATCTGCTCGATGAGCTTGAATATCGCAAGAGTAATGCAACCCGACTGCCAACCACCGGTGGCGGCCGAGGCTTAATTGAAGACCTTAATGACGACGGTCATCCCGAAATCGTTTTCTGCAACTACATGCATAACTCAGCCGTTGAGTCGGATGCTTTTATCTACTGGGGTAACGAGAACGGATACAGCCCGACTCGGATGACTAAGTTACCGACACATCGAGCCCTGGCGGTTGCGGCGGCCGATTTCAACGGCGACGGACTGACCGATCTGGCGTTTGCAAATAACGGCAACGAATCGTGGGCACGATTTGGACACGACAAGCATGAAGTGTCTTTTGTTTATTTGAATAGCCCGACCGGTTTTTCCACCAAGCGCCGGATTGACCTGCCGATACCGCGGGCCGCCGACTGTGACGCGGCAGATCTAGATGGCGATGGGCGAGCCGAACTGATCATCACCGGACAACAGCCAGGCGAGGCGTGCGTCAAGGTATTCGGTTTCATTGGCGAAGCCGTCACTGCCGTTGAATTGCAAACGCTTGAGAGGAGTACCGTGCGCGGTGTTGCGCTCATCGACGTAGACATCGATGGTAGATCCGACCTGATCTTAATGCAAAACGATAGTAACGCGGTAATCCTTTTGGGTTCTGATTCGGGATTCACAGATCGGCCCGTGGCGACGCTTCCCATCGCCGGCGCCGGCCAGTGCCGCGCAGCCGACCTGAACCGCGACGGACATGTGGACTTGATATTTCCCAACAGCACAGACGACGGCAAGCAAGGCTCACAGATCTACATCGGATCGAGCGACGGATTCAATCCGGATAACCGCATCGAACTGTCCACGCTACGGTCGCATAGTGTCACCGTGGCGGACTTTAACAGCGACGGTTGGCCCGACCTGTTTTTTACCAACGAGTTCGATGACAAGACCTACGATATTGATTCTTATCTTTACTGGAACCGCGAGGGGCGTTTCGAATTGGCTGACCGCGAAGGGCTTCTCGGGTTTGGACCCGTCAGCTCTGCGGCGGAGGATATGAACGGCGACGGGCACACAGACCTATTATTGATTAATCATACCAGTGGCGCCGTTTCTGGAAATCATGAAGTGCCCGGCACGCTGGTTTACTGGGGCAACCCGGGCCACCGTTACACGGAAGCCGCAGTCACCCGCCTTCCCACCACCGCCGATACCATGGCCGCCGCAGATTTTAACCTCGACGGTTATGTTGACATCGTGTTCCCCAACGGACACCTCTACTGGGGCGACGCGGAGGGTTACAGTATACAGAGACGCGAGATACTCGACATCGACGCGGGTAACGGCGTCACGACCGCGGACCTAAACCGAGACGGGTTTCTCGACCTGGTAATCCCCGGCGGATCGGGACACGGCGAGGGCTCCCAAGCGTGGGGTCGGATCTATTTTGGCGACGGCCAGACGTTCTCTCGCCAGCGCATGGCGCAGGTTCCATTAACGGTGCTCGTTCCGCAATCCGCGGCTGTTGCCGATCTGAACCGCGATGGTTTTCTTGACCTCGTGTTCCCCGATGTCGATTCCGAAGCAATCGATTTATTCTGGGGCGATAAAGACGGTAGTTACGCCCCCGAACACAGGACGAGCATCAAAGCCCGTAACGCGTCCACCGTTGAGATCGCAGATCTTAACAAGGACGGTTGGCTGGACCTCATCCTCGGGGGCACGTACGACGTGGACCGGAAAGGCAGGCAATCGCGTTACGGGATGATCCTTTTTGGTGGCGCCGATGGGTACGACGCGACACGCGGTCAGACGTTCGAGGCATACGACGCCAACGAGCAGGTAGTAGCCGACCTAAACAACGATGGCCACCTCGACATCGTCACGTCCAACTACCACGGTTACACCACGCGTTCGGTTCCCGTCTTCATATACTGGGGCAACGAAAAAGGCACTTATGACAACACTAGACGATCGCGTCTACCAGGTGAATCGTCCCTGCGTCTTTCGGTCATGGACTACAACGCAGATGGCTGGCTCGATATCGCCGTCTTCAACCATCAACGTGACGGTAACCACGCACACGGTACGGTGATATATTACGGCGGCCAGGCCGGGTTCGGCACGGCGCGCAGTCAACGTGTGCAGACCTTCGGCGTACACTTCGGGGACCGTCACGACTTAGGTGATATCTACCGGCGTCACCTCGAAGAAGCCTATGTCAGTCCACCCATCCGCTGCCCGTACCTGGGTCAATCTCATCGCCTAGGTTGGGAGGCTGAGACCCCCCACGGTACTTCAGTGAGATTCCAGTTACGGACTGCACGCTCTAAGGAATTGCTTCAACAAGCACCATGGCATGGCCCGGGTGGCGTGCCGGGTTATTTTGAATCTAGCGGCATCCGATTCGATTTGGAGCAAGAGCATCAGTGGATGCAATACCGAGCTGTACTATCAACACCGGATGGTGGCAGCACGCCAGTGCTCAGAAAGGTGTACATGATTGAGTTGCCGCCAAATGTTAGTCAATGAAAGCAATCAGTATGGAGCACATGCATACACAATTAGTAATTACTTCTGCTAGGCCGTGATATACGTATTTGATTCGATGATATATGAAACAACGGTCCAATAGATGCCTGTGGTATGGCTGGAATATCCGTGTACTTATGCTTGCCTAAAGGTATAATTCTTATTCTTGATGGAGTTCGTCATGAAAACGTATAGCATGCTTTCTCGCTTCTACGTGGTAGCCGTATTTGGGCTAGCCTGTTTCATACCACAATATCACGCGCAGGCTCTAATAATCCAGAACCTGACCCAGGGCACGACCGTCTTTAACTCCCACGGGTTTGAGTTCGATACAGTCGGGGCTGCGCCAACGACTGACTCGTGGTCTAACGGTTTAGTATCGCACGATTTCGTTACTACCGGAGGTTCGCCAGGTGCGTTCGAGGGCGATAATTACCTGAGCACCACACGCGACTTCGTCACCGCAGGTAACCCGCGTGCGTTCCTGGGTGTCCCGCAAACGACGCCCGGGGATCAGATCCACGCCGAGTGGATGATGTATATCAATGACCCGCCACTGTCAGACTTGGGCTTCTTTTTCGCGAATCCCTCGGGCGTCAATATCGGCCAGGTGCGCATCGGCGGGCAGGGCTTGACCACACTTCAGGATTCCTGGAGTGGCGCCATCACCCCCAACGTGTATCAGCCCAATGCTTGGCAGAAATGGGAGTTGGATTACACCGTCGGAGCCAGCGATTATACCGTCACTGTTAATGATGGCACACCGGTTACCGGGATCGTCCCGGGTGGCGCTGCCAACTCAACCGGGTTAGGACACCTCAGCTTCTTCCACAACGGCCTGCAGACCTATTACCTCGACGCCGCGCCACCCCAGCCGCTTGGACCATTCGAGCCCCAGCCACAAGCTACGCTTAAGAAAATGATCCAGATCGACTACAACCTTGGTCCGCGTACGCCCGAGGGGGTCCAAGACAGCGGAATCGGTATCGTTGACAACCATCTGGTCAGTGTCGGCGGGTTCAATAACGGCAGCGGTCCGGGTGGCCGTGAGTTCCACAACGACACCTATGCGTTAGACCTGTCAAACCCCTCCGCCACTTGGCAGACATTACCCGACTATCCTGGGCAAAACGTGCCCACCAACGTCGACGGCCCCGGCGTCGCTGGGCTCATCTCGTCGTCCACAGTCGTCAACAACGAACTCTACATGTGGGGTGGTTTTAATTACACCAACCCCGCGACCTACGCCGAAGGCTACAAACTCACCAATAACGGCGGGCCCTGGCAGTGGACCGCAATGCCAAGCCTGCCCACCGCAAGGCTGAGTACCGGACTGGTCGCTGTGGGCGATAAGATATACGCTGTCGGTGGCGCGGACTATGACCTGACACAGTTCTACACCCAGGATAACCGTAATAACACCCTACCGGACTTCGGTTCAAGGGTTTACGTACTCGACACCAACAACACCGGTGCCGGCTGGGCCGAACTACCCACGATGCCCGGTACGCCCCGGTGGGTGCATTCCACCTCAGTCGTCGGTGATAAGATCTACGTGATCGGCGGTGCGACAGGATCAAATGACGATGGTTTGGGTAACTTCGCCACCCACACAGTAGTGGATAATTGGGTATTCGACACGGTCACCGAAACCTGGTCGCGAATACGTGACTTACCTGTCGCAAGCGGAAACTTCCCCGGCAATGTCGTTGTCGACGACCGCTTTATCCTGCTGATCGGTGGCTACCCCTACGGGATCGTTGAGAATCCAGACGGATCGGTCAGCCCCAGTTACGGCACGCCGACCAAGGTTAGCGGCACATCCCTTTATGCTGATGTCTGGGTTTACGACACACAGACCAACCTTTTCGGCACCGCGGATTTGTTGCCATTAAATAACAACTTACCCGCCGCTGTTTATAAAGACGGGGTGTTGCACATGATCGGGGGCGAGACCGAAGGCACAACGGTGCTTGGTGAGTTTTTCGCTCATCATCCCGACCTGTACCTGCGCGGTGATATTACAGTACTCGTTCTCGACGGAGATCTCGATGGTGATGGGTTTGTTGGCATCGCAGATCTGAATATTGTCCTAGGCAACTGGAACCAGGTTGTACCACCTGGAGATGCTTCGGCTGATCCTTCGGGCGATGGTTTCGTCGGCATTGCCGATCTGAATATTATCTTGGGCAACTGGAATGCGGGCACGCCGCCTGTGCAGCCGATCCCGGAACCTGCAAGCATCATGTTTCTCTTGGCCATTTCATCCACAGTCATTGTGAAGCGGGTTCCTCAGTATTGATGCACATGCCTGAATACATTTGAACCGTCGCAACGCATGCCATGTACCGTCCGTACATTGTTTCTTGTCGATCATACAGATTCCGGAGCATAATATGTCCGTTTATCGATTATCCCTACAAACATATCGCTTTCTATTAATTAGGCCATGTGGTGAGTTATCTTTCCGTATGATGACACTCGTAGTGTTATTCATGGTTTTCGAGGCATACCAGCCAGCTATCGGGCAGGATGTATTACAGATCGGGGACCGTCGTGAATTGTTTGTTGACCGTTACCTGATCGAGGAGATGTCAGACGTTCAACTTAAACTGCATCCACCCACACCTAGAGAGGTTGTTATCGTACACGACGAACCCTGGGAGGGGAACGTATGTGCCTACCACACTGTATTCCGTGACGGCGATATATACCGTATGTATTACCGGGGCTCACACTTCGATGAGTCGGATCAGAGAGAAACACATGAGCAGGTTTACTGTTACGCGGAAAGTAAGGACGGCATCGTATGGAAAAAGCCTGAGTTGGGTCTTATCGAATTCAACGGGTCCAGGCAGAATAACATCGTTCTAAAGGGTGTGGGGGCCCATAATCTGGCGCCGTTCCTTGATACAAACCCGGATTGCTCACCGGAGGCAAGGTATAAGGCCTTGGGCAGTGGCGAGGGTGGTCTTTATGCGTTCCAGTCCGCGGATGGCCTAAGGTGGACGCTTATGCGTCAAACACCGGTCATCACCGATGGGGTGTTCGATTCGCAAAACCTGGCATTCTGGGACTCCAGTCTGAACCGTTACGTTGATTATCACAGGGATTTCCGTGACGGTATTCGTGACATCAAGACCTGTACATCAGTAAATTTTCTAGACTGGACAAAGCCCGAGTGGATCACATATGGAGATGCGCCTGTTGAGCATCTCTATACCAATCAGATTATTCCATACGCCCGTGCCCCGCATGTATACATCGGTTTTCCTATGCGTCACGTGTTCGGGCGCAATCCCGTGGGTCATGATGTGCACGAAGTCTCAGACGGCGTTTTCATGACCAGTCGAGATGGGCGACGATTTAAACGTTGGGTCCAAGCCTATATCCGTCCCGGTTTGCAACGGGACAGATGGATAAACCGTAATAACATGACCGCATGGGGCATTTTAGAAACAACTCATGATACACCCGGACTGCCAAATGAACTATCGATATACGTAACAGAAGGGTATTACACAGGCGATTCAACACGCCTTAGACGATATACGATTCGTTTGGATGGATTTGTCTCCTTGCACGCCGCCGATAGGTCGGGAGACATGACGACATATCCATTAAATATCAATAATACCACTAATGACCCAACTGAGAGTGGATCGCTTGCTGATAAATCGCTGTACATCAATTATTCCACATCGGCAGTGGGATACGTACGGTTTGAACTGCTCGATGCCAGTGGGCATCCAATGGATCCATATACACTTGATAATTGTGATGAAATCTATGGTGATGGTGTGAATAGGCCGGTGACATGGCTGGGAAACCCAAAAATTAAGCAGCTAGGAAACGAACCTATACGATTGCGTATCAAATTATTTGATGCTGACGTATATAGCCTACAGTTTAAAGATTTCGAGTAAGTAGCTTATGGCTGTTCACATGTCCGAATTAATGACCTATTTCTTCTTACTAACTGGGCCAGGCAGTCCTTGATGACTGTATCACGCCGTGTACCATAGTATTTAGGCATTATTGATCGCTAAGTGATACCGCGACAAAATGCGAAAGAGTGCGAAGAATTGCAAAGTGTAGTTTGGGGTTAAGATGCTGCTGGCAATTGGCTTACGTGTTATATGGGTGTTTGCCTGATAAGGTTTAGGCCGCAGGTTCAAGTCCTGCCAGACCCGTTAGCCTGATTAGCCAGTCACTTCTCTATAAATGTGACTCTGAGGCATTATCTACTGAGAATCTTCGTACGAAGCTTAGAAAACAATATTATTCAGTAAAGGCTCATAGCCACGCAGATTAAAACTCCAGGCCATCCCGAACTCATCCGCTTGCCGGACCTTGAGAGTTCCACAAGTCACTCAACACCTTATACCTTTCCGGCTCTACTCGAGGTCGCTCCTGCATAGCCATGACATCACGGCCCATCAGGTGCCCGTACTCATTGAACAACTCTGGCTCGGCGTCCCGCACTAGCTGATCCAGATGGTGGTCTATCAGTTTCAGGTCCATCTCGTAGCAGGGCGTCATCCGCCGGCGAGCGGCGTGGGCCTCGAACTGTTTAACCAGCTTCTGATCTACGTCCCGCAGCGTGACGTCTCGATGGCGGTAAAGAGGGCATGCCGCGATCTGATCGTCACGTTCTAAGATGCCCGCTTCGACGTACCTATCTAGCATCAGCCTGATCCGCTTGCGCTGCTGCGGGTGTACTTTCCCAAAGCCCCAATATGTGGCCTTGGCCGCTTGGTGCGCCGAGAACCATCCACGGTCACGCAGGCGCGATAGGACAGCGTGTATGAGGAAGAGCCTGTCTGGGCCTCTTGTGTGTGGAAAGCATTAGAGCTCCTTGAGCGCGATCTGGGGGTTCACATTTGAAGTTGGAAGAGTCACGGGTTGTTTCGGGGTATAGATAGCGCTTTCAAGCCGTCTAAGCCCATGGATAAGCCAAGACTGACTAAATAAAGGCATGTCCCTATATCCGGTTCCTATCACATCGAAACCGGCCAGACATGATTCCTTATAACATATGTCTTGCTCCGAGGAGGAGACGCATACCTTGTTGCTGTTTTCATAAGTAAACTTGAACTGGGTTAAGACCGTATATGGTCTGGTGTGGTGTTATTTGTTATCTTGTATAGCCACCAGTGGAATGTGGCTTTGGTCTTGAGGTCAGGCATTTGCATATTCGTTAATTGGTTGGATACGGCAATTTAGATATTCTTCGATCCATCGGTCCGGGGTAAGCCCATTTAGAGAGCTTCGTACGGAGGTTTCTGCATCATGCAGTTGCATGATCGAGTTATCGATCCACTTACGGGTGATCTGATTGATTGCGGCTTCACAGCCGGGTGGAGCGCTATGGTCAGCGGCGGTGTTTTCTTGGTGCATCTTGATGTTCTTCCACGATTTGCTCCGCGCCTTGGATAATGATCTTAGACTGTCGGAGCATTTCCTCCATGTTTCAAACACGCCGGCTTGTTTCATCGCTTGTATGGTATCGTTTTGCCGGCAATTGCTATGCAGTATGTGACCGACTTTGAAGAGCGCGTCCAGCGCACCATCGATCGGTTCGGTCTGCACACTGTGGGTGGCGTACCGACTCCAACCGGTGGCGATCAGACCGGCGAACCCGAAACGCTGATCCAGTTCCATCCACGCGAGGGCATTGATCTCACGTTCTTGGATCTTAGGCAGATCGGAGCTCATACAGTCCGCGCCCTTGAACGCGCCGGCCGCCCACAGGTGGAGACCGAGTTTGTGGAAGCGCTGGATATAACGCGTGTTGTAGTGGTGGTTGGCATGGTCGGGGTGGCCTTCGTAGCCCCACGCGACGAGGTGTGCTTTTTTACCGATTGTACGCAACGCGTCATCGGCCCAGTCGATCATCATGTCGTGCCAGAGAAGTGGTTGTATTTTTTTGGCGATTAAGTGATCCAGGAGGGGCTCTACGTGATGCAGGTAGAGATGGTCTTTGCCGTGTTTATCGGCATAGGCGCGTGTGTCCGGGTGGGATGCAAAGGCCCACGCCTCGTCGCCGCCTAGGTGCAGGTGACGTACGCCCGGCATCATCGCCAACACGTCATCGATCATTGCTTTGATCAGTTCTCCCGCACCCTCTGCCAGGGGATTCAAGCAGTCACACATATTGGGTGTTTCGCGCAGGGGTGCGTAGTCCGGGACACTTAGTGGTGTTTCCATATGGCCCAGGCACTGCACTAACGGGATCAGTTCGAGGCCCAATTGCTCTGCGTGTTCGACAAATCGCCGAACCGTTACGGTTGAATAAGCGGTCGGGCTTCGGAAGCGTTTATCGATGGTCCACGGGAAAGCGTCTTCCCATTCGACCAGTACGGCGTTGTACCGGGCGTGCTTAAAGATATCGAGCAATTCGATAAGTCGGTGTTCTGTCGGGGGCAGACCTTTGAGGTCGAGGTGGACGGCGAGCGGCCGAGACGCAGAACGTTGGTCGGGGGTCATCGGGTAGGTCCGGTATGTTTGATTGGGTAATTGGGTTAACGGGCGGGGCCGAATGCCCACTCGTCTGCGGCGGGTTGAGGTAGTGTAAGTTCGATCGCGTGTATGCCGGACAGTGCGAACGCATCTGGGTTAAGCGTTGGTGGTGTGGGCGTATTCGCTGTGCATGTGCGGTCGATTGCGCGGAACAGGAGCAATTGCCTGCGTCCCTGGGGCGGGCATAGTTTCGCCATATCCAGGAACGGGTCCAGGAACGGGAGCCCGACGTCCCGGCTATCGAGCAGTACGCGTGGCTGACCTGTGCGCAGGGTTTCGGTATCGAGGTCCCAACTAGCGAGTACCGCGCGGCTCGGGTCGTCGCGGTGTTGTCCCGTGTTATCCGGCAGGTTGCTGATCAGCCGAAGGACGCCGTCGCCGCACACGAACGACATGCGTGGTACGGACGGCGTGTCGGTAGTCCGCGGGTCGCCCCATTTGTCGAACAGGTTGTCGGTTTTGAACCACAGGGTTTCACCCGATCGGCCGTTGTATTCGAAACAGCGCAGGCTGATCACGTAGTGTCCATCTATCTTGTTTACGCACGCCTCGCCGATCACGCGGTCCGGCAGGCGGACAGGGTTTCCGGTTTCGGTCCAGGCGTACAGACCGGCGGCTTCGTCGAACCGGAACCGCACAGGGGCCACCTCGCCGTGGTCCATGTAGCCGAGGCTGTAAGGCGTGAACGTGTCACAACTGACCCAGCTCATGTGGTCCGGGCCTTCGGGCACGGGCGACTTCATGGCGTGGTTCATATGCACACCGGGCCCCAGTGAGCAATAGATCTCCCCCGATTCATAGCCACGCTGCCTGAGTATTCCGGGTTCGGTCAGCGGCACGATATCGTTGCGTTGATCGTTGAGACGGAACTGCATCCACTCGACGCGTAGAGTTTTACGTTTGATGTCCAGGCCTTGGGGCCAGGCATCGCGGTTGTGTGAAGGGTGGAGGATGAGGTTGCCTCGGCGGAGGTGAGCCCAGCGGTACCACTTGACGACGAAGACGTTGGCGTTGGGCATAGGCCGACCGTTGATTGTCGCGCCCATCGGTACGCCGAAGGCGATCGGCATGCCGCAGCTTTTGATGTAGCGTTCGCCTGTCCCGAATGGGTCCCAATCATCGACGCCACGGTCGATCACGCTCTCACGCAGGATAGGCCCGTCGGGCGCGTCGGCGCGCAGTTGGTATAGGATGCTACGGTTGCAGTCAGACCCGGCGGGGTTAAGTGTCGCGAAGAAAACAATCCAGCGGTCATGTGCGACGCGCAGCGCACCGCTGCCCGGGTGCGCGGGGATCATGCCGTCGCTCTTGCGTTCGCCGGGTACACCGGTATTGGTGATAAGCGGGCCCAGGTATCGGCTACGCAGGGTTGGCGTTTCGACATGGATGGGGCGGGCACCCAGTCCGGTTGTGGCGGTAGACTTCATGACGTGCCCCGGAACGGTATGGTGCTCTGGCCATCGATCCATTGCGGCGAGGTCAGAATCCTGCGAGGCGGCGTCCTGCCGTGGTCGATATCGTTTTTGAGCAGTTCGAACGCCGCTTTGCCGACCTCTCCGTAGGTGAGCCGTGAGCTTGTGAAACAGATCCTGCTGAAGTCGTCGAATACCATGCCGGTTACCGCTACGACGGACAGGTCCCGCGGTATGCTCAGCCCGCGTTTGTTGCAGGCGCGGTAGAGCGAGATGGCGCGTGTGCCGCTGACGACGACCGTTGCGCTTGGGCGTTGCGGCAGGTCGAGCATCTTTTCGATTAATGCCTGGTCTTGCGGGACTGAGTCTTCCAGGCTCGGCGCGAACAACAGGTCGGGATCGAACGCGACGCCGGCGCGTCGGAGGGTTGCACGGAACGAGTCTTCGCGCACTTGCGATTCGATCAGTTCTCTTGCGCCGTCGATCAGCCCGATCCGGGTATGGCCCAAGGAGAGCAGGTGTTCGACCGCCATACGTATTGCGGCCTCGGCGTCGCACGTGATCAGGTGGCTACGTCCGGCGCCGATATCACGCTCGACCACGGTGGTCGGCACGGGCAGACTTTCCAAGTCTTGCAATACCTCGTTGAGGTTCTTGCCGACCAATGGCACGATGACCAAGCCGTCGACCTGCCAGCCGAGCATGGTCTGGATGGTTTCGCGGAAGCGTTCCAGGTTGTTGCCATGGTGTGACAACAGCACCTGGTAGCCTTTGGCGCGTGCCGCGGTTTCGAGGGACTCGGTCAGTGCGGGCCCGTAGCTGGCGGCCATGTCCGGGAGGATCAGGCCGATGGTGTTCGAGCGTTGTCGGACCAGGCTTTGAGCCAGCCGGGAGGGGCGGTAGCCCATCTGCTGGGCTGTCTGGAGGATGCGTTTTTCTAGTTGCCGGCTGACGCCGCGCTCGCGTGCCCTGCCGTTGAGGGCATAGGACACCGATGCCCGGGAAACCCCGAGCCGGCTGGCGACATCATTCATTGTGACGCTGGGCATACGGACATTTTACTTACACACGTAAGTACCGTCAAGGGCTAACGGGTGGATTTTGCGCATTTTCTCATTACACATCAATTTACGGCTTTAAATCGCATTATTCGTGGGTTCGAGGGTGAAGAATAATGTGCTAATGACGTGATTTAGGGTTGACGTTTACTTACACGTGTAATATCATGGCCCCATGATCAAATTTACACGGGTCCCGTTCTGGGCCCGTGGCACCATTCGGAAAGGGAGAAACTTGTGATGCAGATGATGAAAGCAATTCTAATGACCTCCGTGATCGCCGCCTCAACAAATGCCTATGCGGCGACCCTGCCGCCGTTGGCCTATGATCACGTTTACGACCCGATAAACGGCGAGCTGCCGACCGCAGTCGCGACCCCTTGGACACTTAATGGGCCAGACCCGATCAGTTCCGTCGTCGGTGAGTTGGCGACGATGAGTATCGCAAGCGACGGTTACTATGGGCGGTTTGCCGGCGACGGTGTCGCGCTGGGTTCGTCGTATACCCTGGATTTCCGGGTTGACCCGATCGCGGACCCTTCGACGTCCTTCTTTTTTGAGGTCCTGCTCGATGACCCTGACGACACCGGCAGTCTCATTGAGGTGCGTCTTCGCGAAAGCGGGGGGCAGCATTTCATGGAGGTCCGTGAAGAGGGCAAGGGCATCCGTGCCAGTGGCAACGTCGCCCCAGACGACGGGCTGCATACCTACCGTTTCACGCGACAGGGCAACAGCTTTTCGGTGTTCGTTGATGCGAACCCGGTGGCTGTGCTAAACGGTTCTTTCACAACCAATAGTTTTACCGGGGGCGCTGAACGTATCCTGTTCGGCGATCTCGGCGGTGCGATCGTTGGGTCCGGTGAAGTCGATTTCATAGCGTTGGACCAGGACGCGGCAAATTTTTCGGCGCCGATCCCTGAGCCCGCGGCGGCATGTTTGTTCGCGGTCGGTGCGGTTGCGCTATCGGGTCGCAGGGGGTAATTGCGCGGCGGTGTATTGCTTAGACCAATGTTTTGTACGTGTCATTGTATTTGATTTTTCCCACGGGCCGGAACAACCTCCCGTCCGTGGATTGATCCGGAACTAACCAGCGGCCGGCTTGTACAACAGGTACGAGCGTAACGGCCACTCATTTTATGGAGTCGAAGCATGTTCAGGTTCGCAGCCGTCACCGTCACTTGTCTTGCCGCCGTCAATATCGCCGGGGCACAGACCCATTACGACCCGTTCGATACCGACTCGCCGGCCGACATCAGTTCGGACTGGATGCTGACCGGTGGCGGTGAGTTCATCGAACACGTCTCGGGTGGTTTCACGACTATCCAAGTGGGAGGCGGCGACGGCTTGTGGTTTCACGATGATGCGGGTCTGAGTAACGCGACCGGGTGGACCATGGATGCGCGTTTCCGCACTGGTCTTGCCAACACCGCGGGGCAGCGATCGATCGGTATCCTGTTGCGTGAGCCGGGCGGCGGCCAGTTAGAACTGCGTGTTCAATCCGGTGAGCTTGCGTTAGCGGGGGAGGGCGCGGGAGTCATCGGCGGTGCGCAGCCATTCACTTTTAACGACGGGAATTTTCACACGGTCCGTGTCGCCCGCCTAGGCAGTAATGTGCAGGTTTTCATCGACGACATCGCCACCCCCTTCGTCAACGCGACGTTCACACAGAGCCAGGACTTCGGGGGCAACCGCGTCTATTTTGGCCGGGTTGGCAGTGACAACGCGGGGCTGGCGGTCATCGATTCTATAGCTTGGGACACCACCCAGGCAGACTTCTCTGCTCCCGGTAACAATCCGGGTAACAACGTCCCGCGCGTTCTGACACCCCAACCGGATTTTCAGTTGGGCTGGTATGTCAGCGCATATTTCAGTGACTCGACGTACACCACCGACCTACTCGATGAGATGCAGGCACACGGGTTTAATACGGTTCGCCACGCAGATATGGGCGATGGTTTGCTGGGCCGGCTCGTGCCGTTGGACTCGGGCTCTACACAGGCTGCCGCCATCGATTTCATGGACGAGGCGGCGTTGCGCGGGATCGGCGTCGAGGTGAACCTGCGGAAGAGCCTGACCACGGACACCGCCAACGAGCACGAAAACCTGCGTCAGATGGTTGCATTGATCGACGGTCACGCCGCACTGGCCAGTTGGCACATCGGTGAAGAGCCTTCAGACCCCGGAGGCCCGTCCGAGGTGCCGATCGCCAATTTCCGCGCTATGAGCAGCACCATGAAGGCTCTGGATACCGACGCACCCGTCAGCGCGGTATTCGGTGGTGATAATACCGCGTTTTACGGTGACTTTGTTACGCAGGTGGATGTGGCGGCGGCCGATTATTACCCGGTACGCAATACCGTGGGATGGGACACGCCCGGCAAGATGCGGCAGGCTGTGGGACGAGCGCAGGACCTGGTCAATGCTCTGGGGCCCGGTGCGACGCCGGTCTGGGTCAACCAGGCTTTCGATACGCCCGGATTCGACCTGCCGACCGCCGATCAGCAGCGTTACCTGACGTGGGCGCCGATCACGGTCGGGGTACGTGGGGCGATGTACTTTGCTTTCCAGCACATGACCCCGGCCGAGCGTGACTCACTGATCTACTCCGTCACGGACGAGCTGGTCACGCTGATCCCCGCGATCACATCGGACACACCCGCGCCGCTTGTCACGAGTGATGCGGACACGAGCACGCCAGCGGATGGGATCAATGATGTGACTTATCTCACAAGCATGCTTGATGGGGCGGTGTACATCATGGCCGCCGGCAATCAACTAGTCAGTCAGACGGTTGAGTTCACCGTCGCTGATGCGTTCGCGCCCGGCACGGTTGTCGAGGTGGTCGGTGAAAGCCGGACGATCACGCCGAGCCTGATCGGCCCGGGCTCGCTGGTGTTCAGCGACAGCTTCGATCCTTTGAGCATACACATATATAGAATCCTCCAGGCGATTGAGGGTGATCTGAACGGCGACGGTTTTGTGGGTATCGCTGACCTTAATATTGTCCTTGGCGCATGGAATCAGAGTGTCCCGCCGGGTGACCAACTGGCCGATCCATCCGGCGATGGTTTTGTGGGTATTGCGGATCTGAACATCGTGTTGGGTAATTGGAACGCGGGGACGCCACCTTCCGTTGGTAGCGCAATCCCCGAGCCGGGGAGCGTAACACTAACGGCGGCGGGTGTGGTCGCCTTTTTAAGCCGCCGTAGCCGTCGATAAGCATGGTCGGCTGATTCGGGATTGACTAATACCGCAATACATGCTTCTCACGGATAGAAACATGGAACGTTCTTTACTGAGATGCCTTTTCATGAAACCAGTCATGTTGCACAACACGGCCCGGCAAGGCTTCACGCTGATTGAATTGCTCGTTGTCATCTCGATTATCGCGCTGTTGGTTGGCATTTTGTTGCCGGCCTTGGGGGCCGCGCGCAAGTCGGCGCAGGTGGCTTTATGCCTGAGTAATATGCGTCAGATCGCAGTGGCAGAGGTGTCATACCTCAATGACTACGATTTTACATTTTACGAGTACACCGGTTCGGTGACGGGGTTGCGTGAGTGGTCGCACGGGGGTGAGCCTGTCGGAGGGGATGAAGACCCCAGGCCGTTAAATACCTATGTGGGAGACAACCGCGAGGTGTTCCACTGTCCTAATGACAATGGCAGGTCGGCCGGCCCGTTCGGTGCTATCGAGCCGAGTCTTTGGGCCAACGTTGGCAGCAGCTACATGTTCAATGTCATCGGGATCCCCGACAAGTGGGGTACGTTCCAGCTCAATGCCAATCCGAATGTTGCCAACAAGGCTGACGATATCAAGGAAACGGCTCGTTTTGTCGTGCTGGGTGAGTATTCTCTGATCGACGTCAACTGGAAACCGATGGCAAACGGTGGCCCACCGGTCAGCGGCTGGGGCAACGGCCTGCAGGGCAGCGGTAATTATCACGAGCCTTATTACGATAACCCAAGCTCAGTCATGGCGTTCGCGGACGGGCATGCCGATCGGATCAAGGATATTAAGGGCCTGGGGCGTTACTCCGAGGCGTTCACGCTTATTCCCGGCCAGTAAACCCATTGCTTACAATTACCCAGTGACACTTCCATGGAGAACCACTATGACACGTTGTGTCTTATGGTCGATCTTGTCGGTTGCCACAGTACTCCTACTTGCGTCTGTGGTGTACGCGGGGGACAACCCGCCGAATCGCGCTTCGATACGAGGCGACGGCACGTTGCTGGTTGACGGCGAGCCGATCTTCCCGATCGCGATCTACACCGCGACGCTCCAAGGCGAGCATTGCGCCGCGATGGCGGATCTTGGTTTCAATATGGTGACGACCGGCGGCGACGCGGACGACGCCTACTTCCGCGCCGCTCACGATGCCGGTCTCTACATCCTCGCGCCGCACTACATCTGGGCGACCTTCCGCGCCGACAACAAGGATGTGGACCTGAACAAACACGAGGATGCCGGTTTCCGACACGCCTACCGCTACAAGAACCAGAGCCAGAGGACGATTATCGAGAGCCTTGAGCGCTGGGATAATCTGCCCAATATCATTGGCTGGTATCTGTCTGAAGAGCCCAAAGCCAGCTACATCGAACCATTGGAATTTATGCACGAATTGGTCAAGTCGCGCAGCCCGGCGCACATTACTACGATGGTTTCGGCGGAAAAGGTCTGGTACCACGTCTTCCGTAACGCGACGGATGTTCTGATGGTGGATGTCTACCCGTACAGGCCGGGCGACCGTGTCCAGCCGGAGATATATACCTATGAGATGGTTTCACACGCCGTGAAGGTGATGGACGGCAAGCCCGTCTGGTTGATGGCGCAGGGCGGCTGTATGTGGAAGACCTGGGAGGACGTCCCGCCGATGACATTAGCCAACTATCGTAATCAGGCGTATCTGGGTCTGATTGCCGGTGCCAAGGGTTATATTATGTTCAGCCACCCGACTGTGAGTCACTTTGGCAAACTAGACGCGGTGACCGAGGCGAAGCAATGGGAAAAGATCGGCACGGTAGTCGGTGAACTGAACAAGCTCTCGCCGATCCTATGTGACGGGCGTGTCAGCGACGAGGTCCGTTTGTCGACCAAGACGCCCGGGGGGAAAGGGCTGCCGCCGCTTTCGCGGGTCTTGTCTTACGACGGCAAATACTACCTGATCATCGCCAATATCGGCACCGAACCGGTCCGTATGCAGGTGTTGGGCACTAACTACGGCTATCCGCATGCGTTTGATGTCAGCAAATTTGCGGGATCGAACGGCCTGCGTGTTGAGGGTGTGGAGTCCGGCGACGCGATGCAGACCGTCAACGATACGAAAAAGCAGGAATTGCCCACCATCGTGATCGAACCTGACTCTTCGGGTGTATTTGAACTGACACGCAGGCCCGCACCCGATTTGGAGCCGTGATGAACCGCGATCTGCCGTTATCCATCCATTGGGACTACTACGACCAGGTCTGGCGACACGGTGGCGTTTACGGCCGGGAACAGATGCATAAGCTGTGTGAGGACGCCAAGTCCGTCGGTGTTACCAGCATCAATTTCCGTGTCGAGGGCGCGGGGATGTCCTGGGTCCCGACACGCACCCGGCCTGTATTCGAACGGTACGAGCCGGGTCGGTGTGTTGGTTTCGCTGATTTCTCACGTGTGCCGTCGAACTCTGTCGCGGAACAGGAGCGTGTAAACGTTGCAGATATTTTCCGGCAGACCTACCGTGAGGTGGGCGACCCGTTGTCGGTTGCGTGCGAAGCGGCGAAGGAAGCGGGGCTTAAGCTTAATATCTATATCTGCCCATTAGATCAGTACTGGCCCGGTGTGCCGGATTCCATCATCGAGAAACACCCCGAGCGATGTATTGTTTCCCGTGACGGTAAGCACCGTCTGGCCGTACCTTCGCTGGCTCATGAAGAGAACAGGCATTGGTTACTGGCTTATTACCGCGAAGTCTTTGAACGGGATTTCGCCGACGTGATTGTCTACTCGGGCAGTCACGCGTGGTATAGCTACCCGTTGGATGTGCCTGACGATTTCTTCGGTTTCGAGGGGCCCGCCGTTGCCGATTATCGCAGCAAAACCGGTATCGATGTGCTTAGAGATGACTTTGACATTGATGATTACTACCGGCACTACGGGACATACTGGACCTCACTGCTGAGCGATCTTGCCGCGATGCAGCGGGGACGTGGTCACCGGTTGATCGTAGGTATGGATATGGGGCCGTGGCAGGTCTATCTTCCGGCTCGCTGCGGTGGGCCGCGGTGCTCGTGGCGTGTGGAGAACGACTGGCGTGCCTGGACGGGCTGGGGGAATGTCGATCTTTGTGTCGGTCATCAGGTCAACATGTGGGAATACGAGGGCTGGCCCGGCAATCAGCTCCCGTATATGCCGGGTGAACCGGGGCGCCCGCCTTGCGAATACCTCGATGATTTATTTGGCGCAGCGGGCACAAGAGAATTTTCGGTCTGGTCCTTCCTGACGCTCCATAAGCATCGGGCCGACCATGAGCTGCCCATGGCGTTTGATGGGACACGGCGGCTGGGTTATGACGGTTTGATCATCCGTGAGGCGATGGATTTTGAGTTTGATCTGGGTTGGGAAGCGATCCGGGACCAGGTCGGCCAGGCGCTGTGAATGACTTAACTGGACACGGATAAACAAGCGAGCCAAACTGAATGAACGAAACTCTACGTGACAAACTCAACGCCGGTCGTGTTATGCTCGGGCTTGGGCATATGTACCCGGCCGCTGGGATTATTGAGGGGATGGGGACGGGTTGGGATTTCAGTTGGATCGACATGCAGCACGGCCAACACGATTTCGCATCAACACTGGGTTCGATCCGCGCAGCGGAGGTTACAGGCTTATACACGGTCGTGCGTGTGCCCGGACACGGCCCTGATGCGATGTCCAAGGTCGCGGACATGGACCCGGACGCGGTTATGGTTCCGATGATAGATACAGTAGACGATGCCAGGGCGGTGGTCGATGCGTTACGTTTCCCGCCGTTAGGTCGACGCAGCTACGGGGGCCGGCGCGTGATTGACCGTCATGGCAGAGGTTATTGCAAAGACCGCGACCTGCTGGTAGTTGCCCAGATCGAAACACTGGAAGCACTCGACCGAGTCGACGAGATCGCCGCGGTCGAGGGCATCGATGTTCTCTTTTTCGGCCCGGACGACATGAAGCTGCGTATGGGTTTGGACCTGTCGACATCGGTGATGGACAACACGCAACTATCGGAAGCAATGCATGGCGTTGCCACGGCGGCAATCCGTGCGGGTAAGCACAGCGGGGTCGTGGCGGTTACACCTGATATGTTGCACACCAATATCGAGATGGGTTACCGGTTGATTGTAGGCGGGGGTGACATCATGTTCCTGCGTAACGGAGCGGCGGCCGCTTTGCAGGGTTTGCGCTTAGCAATAGACAGCTCGCAACCCTCGTCCCCCGAACCTGCGCCCTCGCTTTATGGCAGGTAAATCTATTTAGTGATAACCGCATGCCTGGCAAACGCGTGCGATGTGACTGGATCAAAATGCATACCGCTGAAATTGAAGTTGCTCCATCGATCCCTCGGGATATCAGTAGCGCAAGGCATGCGGCAGGGACCGTTGCTATGGTGACATTAAAAGGATTATCCGCGTACTACCGGGTCCACCTGTTTGAATCGGTACTTCCGTTCTGGACATCGCATGCGATCGATCAGGACGGTGGGATCAACACCTGCATCCGAGATGACGGCCGGTTGATAAGCCGTGACAAGTGGCTTTGGAGTCAGTGGCGGGCGGTATGGGTATTCAGCCATCTGTATAACCACTTCGGCCGTGACTCACGGTGGTTAAATCTTGCGCGTCATATCTATGAGTTCTCGGTGAAACACGGCTGGGACACCGATGAACAAGCCTGGCGGCTTTGTGTGGGGTATGACGGTGGGGTGGTCAGGGCTTGTGAAAGTGTCTATGTAGATGCCTTTGCGATTTATGGTTTGGTTGAGTTTGCGCGGGCGTCGGGAGAATACGAGCCGCTGGTCCATGCCGGGCGGACGGCCGACGCATTACTGGATAAGCTCGAACTACCGCACGACCGTATCCCGCATTATCCCTACCCCGTGCCCAAGGGCGCACAAGTTCACGGCATCCCGATGATGATGTCGCTGGTGTTCTGGGAACTATCACGGCAGTTGAAACACGAGCGTTATGAGGAAGCGGCCCGGGTTTTCAGCGCGGAGGTGATGACATCGTTCTACCGACAGGGCCGTGACGCCGTATTGGAGCGGATCGGCCAGGACGGGATAGAGATCTCTTCCCCGCTGGGTAGCGTCGTCGTTCCAGGTCACGTTATCGAGTCGATGTGGTTTCAGGCTCATATCGCAAGGGATCTTGGCGACCATGAGATGGTTGATAATGTCTGCCGACTGATCCTGCGACATCTTGAACTTGGCTGGGATCAGAAACACGGTGGCCTGTTCCTGGCAATAGATATCGACGGCGGTCCTGAAGTGGGTTGGGACTATCCGGAAACGAAGCTCTGGTGGCCCCAGACCGAAGCGTTGTACGCGACTCTACTCGCACACGAGCTGACCGGAGAGGCCTGGTGTCTGTCGTGGCACGAGCGGGTACACGATTATTGCTTCAGCCATTACCCCGTGTCCGGGGTCGGCGAGTGGACCCAGAAACTTGATCGCGTTGGTCAGCCTATCAACGACACCGTAGCGCTGCCGGTCAAGGACCCTTTTCACCTGCCACGCTCGCTGATGTACAGCATCGAATCACTGGATCGTATGGCAGCGGGGAGGGTGATAGATCACTGATGACGCCTGCCATCATGAACAACGCGGTCCGTATGTTTAGAGGTACATTGTGGTTTCTTTTTTGTTTGGCTTTATCTCTCTCATCTGCTTACGCGTCCGCAGATGGTGCCAGTACGACGGACGGGAGACGAACCATTGATCTTCGGGCCTGGCGGTCGCCCGCTTACTACGGGACGGGCCCGGTAGCAGAAGCCGAGCGACAGATCATCGATGCTTTCCGCGAGCGTCATCCTTGGATTAATCCCGTCAGCACGGAGGGCCTGACGATCCCCGGCCGATCGCGTACACGCGACATGGTGCCTTTCATGCAGATCGCCGGTGGGATTGCCCCCGACGTGTTGTATGTCAATTTCCGTCAATCACAGACTTACATCGGTATGGGCCTTTTGTACCCGTTGGATAATTATGTCGAGGCGATGGCCGGCGTTGAGATTGATGACGAGTCCGCTGCACGTATGAGCAATGATGAGTATTTAGACCTGCTCAAGCAGGGCCCGGGTTGGGCAGACATCGCCGATCGTGTGCCCGAGCAGTGCTGGCAGGTGATCCGGAGGTCCGGGCGTGAGGGGGGGCGGCACGTGTACGCTTTCCCCGCCGGGCCCTTGGTGATGGGTATGTTTTACAACCGCCCACTTTTTGCCGAACACACCGGTTTGGGTGTCGAGATGCGGCCGCCCGCCGACTGGGAAGAGATGCTCGCTTGGGCAAAGCTAATGACCGACCCGGACGAAAATCGTTACGGGTTTTATATCGACGCCAGCAATGCGGCTTGGCATTTTTCAAATCTGTTGTATTCCGCGGGCGGCAACGTGGTGCATCAGGTCAAGTCACAAGAGGTCAAAGACTACCGCGCTAGGTTTACGGGCGTTGATGAGGGGGACTGGGTCTGTGTATTTGATTCTGACGAGGCGGTTGAAGCGGCGTATCTGTGGGCAAGGATGCGTCACGAAAAAGTGGAACGCGGGGGGGAACTGCTGTGCTACGGTGTGGTGCGGGCGTCCAGTTCCCAGACAGGTGAGGCGATCGATTACGCGATGGGTTTTGCTTCGCTTGATTATAGATTCCTGGACGGGGCGCAGGATCAGACGGTGGGCTTCGGTCCGGTCCCCAAGGGGCCGACAGGCTTAAGCCGAAGCGAATTCAACTCCAGATTGCTCGGGGTGTTTTCCGGGTTGAGTGACGATCCCGCACGGCGTGACGCCGCGTGGGATTACATCACTTTTTATGATGGCGTGGAAGCCCGGCGGATCCGTGTGGAGAAACTGGTCGGTGCGGGCCTTGGGCCATTTATGCCGCGACGGTTATTGGAGCGCTACAACGCGGATGGTAGGTATGACAGCGTAATCCGCAGGGTATCTCCGGAACTCGAACAGACCTACGAGATCGCCTCGGCCGGAGGTGTGCCTGAGCCGTACGGGAAGAATTGTCAGTATGTCTATGACGAGATGGCGAAGCCGCTGGATGAGATCTGGAACGACCGTGATGGCCTAATCCGCGCTGCGATTAATTCCGGAGACAAGCTAGAAGCGACACGCATCATCCGGGGTATTCTCGAACGCGCAACCGAGAAAATTAATAACCGCATGCTCGGTAACCTACCTCCGGATGTTGCGGCACGCCGCGATACTATGTCCTGGGGTGTTATCATTGGCGTGCTGGCGATTTTTTTGCTCGTATTGCGGATTGTTCTTAGGGCGTTTACACCAAACCATCAGGGCGAGATTTCGGATCGCCGGCGTGGTGAGAGTTGGAAGGCGTATTTAATTGCGTCGCCGGCATTGCTCCTGATTGGATTGTGGATGTACTGGCCGATGATCCGTGGTACAGCGATCGCTTTTCAGGATTACAGCGTCACAGGTGACAGTAATTGGATTGGTGCAGCCAATTTCTCGGCTGTACTCTTCAATGGCGAGTTCTGGTATTCAGTATGGGTGACTCTGTTATACGCGCTGATGTTTGTGGTTTTCGGCTTTTGCATGCCGATTGTGTTGGCGTTTTTACTTAGCGAAGTTCCGCGGGGCAGGCTCTTGTTTCGCACCGTGTTTTATCTGCCGGCGGTTTTAACCGGTCTGGTTGTGATCATCATGTGGAAGGGTTTTTATGCTCCTGACGGGATGATTAATGATCTATTAAACGGACTAGTCTGGCTCGTGAACCTGTTCCCGGGTGTGGAGATAGATCTGTTCCGTGAAGATTGGCTGCAAAACCCGAACTGGGCATTGTTCTTCTGCCTATTGCCGACGGTCTGGGCGGGCATGGGGCCGGGTTGCCTGATCTACCTCGCGGCCCTAAAAACCATCCCCGAAGAGATCTATGAGGCTGCCGACATAGACGGGGCGGGTATCCGTTACAAGGTCACGCATGTTGCGATACCAACGATCAAGATCCTGGTGATGATCAATTTCATCGGGGCAATGATTGGCGCGATCCGCGGGTCCGGCGGGTTTATTTTGGCGATGACCGGCGGTGGACCTTACAGCGGATTGGGCGGTGCGACCGAGGTTGTCGGGCTTAAGCTATTTTTCACGACGTTTGGTTACTTGCAGTTCGGCGTCGGCGCGGCGATGGCATGGGTCATTGGGGCCATGCTCATAGGGTTTACCGTTTTGCAGCTCAAACGGCTCAGCAACGTAGAGTTCCGCACGGCGGGGGGTGCGTGAAATGCCTGTCATCAGCACCATAGGTAGACGCAGTATCGGTGTCCGTGCCGTAATCTTCGTGATCTATACGTTGCTTATCCTCGGCGGGCTGAGCATGGTCTATCCTATGATGCTCATGCTCTCGGGATCCGTAAAGAGCGATACGGATTACGTCAACAATAACATCTTACCTCGGTATCTATACAACGACACAGCATTGTGGCAGAAGTACATTGAATCGAAATACGGCACGATATCTGAGGCTGAGAAGGCTTTATATCAACCTGTTGATAACTGGCGTAAGCTACGGCTGCCTGAAGCTGATACGGACAATAGTCGGCGATCAGAACTCTATCGTGAGTATCTTGCAACAACTGATTGGCCGGACCATTGGTACCGGATGGGTCATATGGGGTTGGGGTATAACGAGCGGGACTACCTCAGGCTTGCACAATCGCGATACGACGGCGACGTAATCGCATTTTCCGACGCGGCGGGTCTGCGTTACAAAAGCTGGTCCCAAGTAACCGCGCCGTCGACTCCACTGGATATGCGGCATTACACCTTCCCGGACACGGCCGGCTATAGGATGCTGCGTCAACTCAAACGTGAGACCCATCCGGCGGACCGTATCGTAGTCAACCTCGACGGCGCTTTCTGGCATAGTTACCTGCGGTCGCGTTGGGCGACTATCGAAATGTACAACGTCGCGCACGGCACTGCCTACAGTGACTACCGTCAGGTGTTATTGGCCGAGTATCCCCCGACCGATCCGGCACAACGTGCGGACTGGGAGGTGTTTGTCCGTCACGAATTGAATGTGCGGTTCATTAATATTGACTCAGAGTATACACAGGTGTTTCGGCACTTCCTGAAACAGCGTTTTGATGGCGATATCCAGGAATTGAACCGACGTTGGGAGACTTCTTATACCGGATTTGATCAGATCCCTCTGTTGAATGTAGTAGACGGGGCGCCCGGTGTGTACTACGCCTATGCAGAGTTTATTTCCAGCACATTGGAAGACGGGCAGGTTTACCACTGTCCGATCGAGGCGTTATCCGTTAATGGTCCGCGGCAGGGTTTCGAACGGTATCTGGTGCAGAAGCAAGGTATCGATCGGACCGGTATGGAGAAGCAGGCATTACCGACAATGTCCGCTGATTACTCAGAGTATGTATCCCGCAAGGCATCGCTGCGTTGGGAGTTTGTCAAGCGAAACTACATCAAGGTACTTGACTATATCCTGATGCACGGCAACGGGGTGCGCAACACCACCATTTACTGCGGCCTGATGATCTTGGTCACGCTGACGATCAACCCGCTGGCGGCGTATGCATTAAGCCGATACAAGCCGCCGGGCGCGTACAAAATTCTGTTGTTCTGCATGTGTACGATGGCGTTCCCGCCTGAGGTGACGATGATCCCTTCTTTCCTGTTGCTGAAGCATTTCCCAGCGATCGGGCTGGCTGTCGCGGTAGTGGCCGGGTTGCTTTCTGCTTGGGGCTTACACAAGCTGATCCCCACAAAATGTGCTGCGTTCAAAGGAATCACGGCTGGCGCGGTCGGGCTTGCATGCGGATTCTTTCTGCTGCCAAAGATCTTTGGCGGAGATGCTGTCAACGTTAGCTTATTGAACACATTCTGGGCTTTGATCTTGCCGGGTGCCGCCAATGGTTTCGGCATCTTTCTGCTCAAAGGATTTTTTGATTCACTCCCCAAGGAACTATACGAGGCGGCGGAGATCGACGGCGGAGGTGAATGGGCCAAGTTTTGGGTCATTACCATGAGCCTGTCCAAGCCCATCCTCGCTGTATTGGCTTTACAGGCATTCACCGCGGCATACAGCGAGTTCCTTATGGCGTTGGTCATCATCCCCGATCAAGACATGTGGACATTGATGGTTTGGCTGTTTCAGCTACAGAGCCAGGCGGACCCTTATGTAGTAAACGCGAGTATCGTGATAGCCGCGATCCCTACCTTCCTGATATTTTTGTTTTGTCAGAACCTGATCATGCGCGGGATTGTCGTGCCGGTGGAGAAGTAATTACACCGGTATTGTTACTCTATTGTTGATAAGTAAACGTTGTATCGGACCCGTTGTGGGGCACCAGATTGGATAATCGAGTCATGGCGGACACGAGAACAGCATCAGTACTAAGTTCAGCTCCTCGTAATGATACGGCCGTACCTGCAAGCTTCATCGATCTACAGGTAAACGGTTACGGGGGTGTGGATTTTAATCAAGACAGCCTTACGGCGGAATCGCTCAATTGCGCATGTCATAGATTGCGGGCCGATGGCGTTGATGGGATTCTTGCAACCATCATTACGGAGGATGCAGATGTCATGGTCAATCGTTTGAGTCGGTTGCACAGATTGCGCGAGTCTGATCCGTTGGCTAGAGAAATTATACGTGGATTTCATATTGAAGGGCCATTTATCAGCGCGCAGCCGGGCTATGTCGGCGCCCATCCTCTTGACGCGGTTCGTCCAGCCGATACTGATGTGATGAGCAGGTTACTAGACGCCGGCGGTGGGTTGGTACGTTTGGTCACGCTCGCACCCGAATGTGACCCGGGCCAGCAAACTATACGTATGCTGGTTGACCGTGGCATAACCGTATCGGCGGGTCACACCGATGCTTCGATGGAGCAACTTATAGCTGCTATTGATGCTGGGTTGTCGATGTTTACGCACCTTGGTAACGGTTGCCCGGCTACTCTGCCCCGTCACGACAACATCATTCAAAGAGTCATTACACTACGCGACAGGTTAATAATATGCTTTATCGCGGATGGCGTGCACATTCCGTATTTTGTCTTAAAGAGCTACCTAGACATATTGGGGACCAGGAATACCATAGTGGTTAGCGATGCCATGCCCGCCGCCGGGTTAGGCCCCGGACGTTATACCCTAGGCCGGTGGGATGTACATGTGGGTGAAGATCTTGCCGTCCGGTCGCCCGACGGATCGCATCTAATCGGTTCCGCGATGTCGATGCGACAGGCACAAAGAAACCTTTGTGACTGTGTCGGATTGAATGTCTCAGAAGCGGCAAGGCTATTGGTTGATAATCCAAGTTCTATATTGAGCTAGATGTTTAGAATTATTCCAAATATGTAGTAGATTTGTGGCAGTATCGGGAATACAAGTATATAGATGTCACCTCGTGCATTCCCTGTCATTACCTTGTGATGCGCAGTATCATTCGATACTAACTAGGGTTTAACGGCGTCGCTAATAGCTGGAAGATAATCCCGCTCTCTCCGATTAACCAAGATACATATCAGGAGGCTACCTCAAGCCTCTTCTTCCACCGGTAGTAAGTTGAACGATCTCCCAGGCCCATCGACTCGAACGCGGCGGCCCGTTCTTCCTGCGTCCGGTACCGCGCATCATTTAGTAGAGTGGCCAGCGCCCGTATCCTGGGGTCCACACCCATCAGTTCCAGCAGCATCGGTTGCCAGCGGTCGGGGTGGGCTTGCCGAAGGCAATTGCCGTGTACGTAATACCGCATGCTCTGCCGTGTGATTAGTCCCAGGTGCCTTTCGATGAAGCTGTAGACATCCGGATCGTCGAACCAGGTCTTCGCCCGGACATGGACTTCACCGGCACTGGGTTTAAAGTCGATCACGATGCCCCGATCCTCAATCGCGGCGATATTGGCATTCATGCAGGGCAGCGTTTTCTCGGTCAACTCATCCGGCACAGGCTTCACGCCGGGGCCTTCCTTGACACCGCAGCGCCCGTACCGCAGCGGTTCGATCGCCTTCAACACCTGCAGGATAGCGGGTTCTACGAGGTCGTTCTCAACGCCCCACTTGAAAATACGGCGGATCCGGTTGACCCGGTTGTTGATGGTCTTGCGGCTCAGGCCGTCATCGATCATCTGCTGGCGCACCACCTTCAGTGAGGTCGGACGGACGTCACGGATGCGCGCCGTCCCGAACAACGAGATCAAGGGTTTTGCGGCCTGACTTAGGTTCTGTAGTTCACCGGACGGTTTATTGTCGCACACATAGTACTTCTGGCAAAACCGCCAGTACGCAGTGAACAGACCTTGACGGTCGCAGTTTTGTCGTCGGGCTTGGCGCCGCTACGGCTGCTTACGGGTGTTTGCTGCTGGTTTTCAAGCCATTCCGCGATCACACGACGGTACATTGCGTAGCTTGCTTCTGTGCCATGAACGCCGAGGTAGATGTCCTTGCCGGACAACGTGACTACGGCTTGGCCAGAGCACTTATGCAGACGGTAGGACGGTGTTTTAGTCTTGAGTTTGGGCATGTGAGGCTCCGTTCCTGTGAGCCAAAACGGTAGGCTACCGTTTTGCGCTCGACGTTTCGGCCTCACTGCCCACTCGGACAGGTTCGCTAATCAGCGTTAAGACATTGATTTACTTCAAAGCGGGTGAAGGGACTCGAACCCTCAACATTCAGCTTGGGAAGCTGACACTCTACCATTGAGTTACACCCGCGTGGCAGGCCGGGCATTGTAGCAAGCGGTAGCACCGGCACGCAATAGGCCGTGAATGTGGCGGGCGCGTCGGCTTGCCTTTATCTTGCGGGAGGTCACGGTATTAACGCAAGATTGAACAGCTATGGCTACCAGCAGACCGACCCCCCTTGGCATCGAACCCTCCTTCGGTTTCGGCGACCGGCTCGGCTGTGCCACGCCGGGACACCTCGAAGCGCTCAAACGAGGCGGCGGTCCGATCCGTGGCATCTTCGCCCAGCAGTCCATCCGGGAGATGACGCGCACGAACCGCACGCCGATTAAGGTCATGTCCGACGCGGCCGACGCGCTCGACGCCGCGGGGTTTGACCAGCCCTGGGGCGCCGACGCCGACCACCTCAAGACACACCAAGACGTGGACCGTACCGCCGAGGCGGGCTTCGTCTTCTTTACGATCGACCCGTCCGACCACGTCGATCAGCAGGCCGACCACTACAGCCCCGACAGGATCGAATCACTGTACGAGCCCCCGGCCTGGGCCGAGCAGTACCTCCACAAGTCACTGAAGTTGACTAACGGGCAGCCGCTTTCGTTTGACGATATCACCGTCAAGCGCGCCGCGGTGAAGTACGGCCGGGCGATCCGGCACGCGGTCGAGATGTCGGGCTATATCCGTGATACAACCCGCCAACTCGGTCAGGACCACGAGATTGAGATCAGCATCGACGAGACCGACCAGCCGACCACACCCCCGGAACACTACATCATCGCCGATCAGTTAAGGCGCGCCGACGTGAAGCTGGTTTCGCTGGCGCCGCGGTTTATCGGCGAGCTTGAGAAAGGGATCGACTACATCGGTGATACCGCCGCGCTGGAGCGTTCGCTCGAGCTGCACGCCGCGATCGCCGACACGCTCGGGCCCTACAAACTCAGCCTGCACTCCGGCAGCGACAAGCTGTCGATGTACCCGGCCTTCGCGCGGGCCACACGGGGCCGATTCCACGTCAAGACCGCCGGAACGAGCTACCTGGAAGCCCTGCGTGTCGCCGCGATCCACGCCCCGGAGCTTTTCCGCCGGATTATTTCTTTCAGCCGATCGCGTTACGAGCAGGACCGCGCGACGTATCACGTCCAGGCGACACTGCAAAGCGCGCCGCCGCCGGAAGAAGTGGGGGACAATACCACGCTGGAATCATTGTACCTGGAGCGCTGGCCCGACCTACCCGAAGGCGAAGGTTTTACCGCACCCGGCAGGCAGATCCTGCACTGCACCTTCGGCTCGGTCCTGACCGACGCGACGCTCGGCACCGAGTTGTCGCTGTTATTAGAAGAACACGCCGAAACCTACACGCAGGTCCTCGCGGCCCATTTCGAAAAACACCTGGCTGCATTACAGCCCGTGTAGCCCGTGGCCAAGTTAGAATTAGCCGACCCGCTTAACCGATCAGACCCAGACGCTTACAAACAGCGCGTCTTCCGTGTTCTTGCCCACCAGCTTGCCGATCGACTGGCTGACGAACTTCACCTCGTATTCCGGGTGGTTGTCCAGCCACTCGTTGATCTGCTCGTCCAGGTGGTTGATCGCGTCCAGGCGCAGCTTGGTCACGAACGTCTTGACGTGGATCGCCCCGGCGCCGGTGACGTTCGGCGTGCGCTGCCAGTGATCGACGTGGGGCTTTCGCGTGTCGAACGTACGGATCTTGTTCGAGCCCACGACGTTCGACGTGCCCGTGTCCAGCTCGATCGGCTGTAGCGCCTCGGCGTCGTGGTCCGTCGTGTCGTTTTCCTCGGCAGCGTTCACGTCGATCGGGATCGCGTTCGCCAGCAACTGCTCTTCGCTGATGTCTTTGTGTGGGTTGTTTTGCTCGGGCATCGTGAACTCCCTTGCATCAGAACAGGTTCGAGACGGGGCGGTCGGCTCAACAAACCGACGTGTATGATTACTGTATCCCCAACACCCCCCAGCCACAAGATGATGCCCGTGCCGGCCCCGTTTTTTGCGCGATTTCAGGCAATGATCCGCGCCCGCCACAGCCCCGTCGAGCGTTGCGCCGCCTCGACCCGGCCCTCAAAACCCGCCATCCGCAGGTCCACGATGAGCCGTCCTTGCGACCATAAATGGATCACCGCCGACCCGCGATCGACCCGCACAACCGATCCCCGGTCGCCCGACACCGGCCCCTGATAGTCAAGGTACGCCCGGCGGTGCTCCGCGATCGGTTCCAGATCGAAACAGCCCAATCCGCGCCACAGCCGGCTGTCCTGCCCGACACGCGCGGTCCACAGACCCGACGACGCATAGGCGTAATACGCCGGCGTCCCCACCAGCCAGTCGTAATGGCTCGCCTCTCGGGTCCGGTGCAGTAATAGGGCGGTTGGGACGGTCAGCATCGCTATCCTTATAGGGCCTGCCTTGTCAGTGTAGCCCGGCCGACTTATCTTGCACGCATCGGCTGTGGTTGACCGATGATCCGCACGCCAGGGCCCACGGATCGTTTTTCACACGTGATTTGGATACCACGCCGCCGGGCCGAACCTTGCCGAAGGATGTGCCATGACGATCAGGGATAACAAGACGAACCGTTCCACGCTCTACACCGTGCTGCTCGCAGCCGCGTTGAGCCTGCCGCTCTTGCTCACCGGCTGCCAGACGCCCAAGCAAATGCGTGACGAGGGCGCGCTGGCACTCAAGCGTGGCCAGACCGACCTGGCACTGATGAAACTGGAGCAGGCGGTCGAACGCGACCCCGCCTCGCCGTGGAACCAGCACGTGCTCGGACGGGTCTACCTAGCCCTGGACCGCAACCTCGAAGCCCAGTACGCGCTGGAAAAAGCCCACTCCCTCCGGCCCAACGACCCCGAATTCACCCCGGACGTTCTGGACGATCTGGCCGAGGCACTCTTCCGTCTTGACCGCAGGCCGAACCTCTTCGAGTTCCTCGACAGACAGGTCAAGACCTACAGCACGACGCGTGACTACCTCCGCCAGGGCAAGTACCTGGCCAAGGCGGGCGACCCCGACGCCGCTCGCCTGGCGTTCCGCAAGGCCGCTTACTTTGCAAGCCCGCGGGACCCCGAACCCTACATCGCCATCGCGGACTTCTACACGTCCATCGGCGACCAGCCCAACGCGATCACCTCACTCCGCTACGCCAACTACGTGGACAGCGGCAACCTCGAAGTCGCCCGCCGCCTGCGCCAGTTCGGCGTCGTGCCCGGCCCGACCATCGCCGAAGCCCCGCCCAAGCCGGCGCTGTTGCGCTGAGTCCATCTCCTTTTTAATGTCGTTCAGTGTCGTGGCAACCGGCCGCCCCGGATTACGCCCCGGTTTGACGTGCAATGCAAAAGCCCCCGAACGCTCGACGCGAACGAGGGCTTAGGGGGTGGTGTCGTGTTTAAGTCTCTACCGCCGTTACTTTCGTATGGACCGACAAAGTCGATAATTCAGCAGGCGACTACCGAACGATTGCGGGTACGGGCACGACCCACAGAACCGCGCCCGGTACGCCGATATAAATTGAATGTTTCTTGACGTTGCAGGTATTGCACCCGTCCGTTTTATAGCCCGTCTTCAGGCTCATAGAGCCGGTACGCATCCAGAAGCAGCGGACGATCAAATGGCGATATCTCGTAAAGCATCATGTCGCCCACTCGCCGTGTATACAGGTTGAGCCCCTCGCAGGGCGGCATAGGCGCGTTGTTCTTGACCGTGTGGGCATGATCGGCGAACACCACCACGGCCTGGCCGTCCGCCTTCGCCAGCAGCGCGATCGTGTCCGAGCTGATCGCCGGGCTGTAACTCAGACCAATTGCCTCCACGCCCGGCGGCAACGCCCCCAACGCCAAAGGCTGGCCAAGGCGATACCCGTAGGTCTCCGCGAATTCCTTCTCAGTTTCGCAGACCCATTCAGGCTCGTATCCATCCGCTATTAAGTTGATGTAAGCCAGCTCCAGCCCAAGGATATGGAACGCCGCGGGTTGATTGCCGCCGAAATAGGGCTTAACCGCCCACGTCACCGCAAGCAGCGCCACGGCACTTAACAGCAACACCGCCGCCACACGCATCCCCTGGCCACGCCATAGGCTCGGCGCCTGCACGCGCTGGGAAACCTTCGCGCCGGCAAGCACAGCGTCCGCGTCCGGCGCTTCGTACACCCGGCGCAACGAATCATCGATCCTCCCCTGCAACTCGGCCACTTCACCGAGCGACGCATTTTCCGCGGCCTGCCGTTCAAACGCGCGGCGAGTGTCTTCGGAAAGCGCACCGTCCAGGTACGCCTCCAGCCGATCGTTCGGGTTGTCGGGTCCGTTTGTGTTCATGGTCGGGTCGATTTCGATCCTCTATCACCAGATGTCTTATCGGTCAGCATTTGTCGCAGCGATTGACGAGCGCGGTAAACATGGCTCATCGCCGTGCCCGCCGGGATATCCAGGATGCCGGAGATCTCCTTGTAATCAAGGCCCTCAATCGTCCGCAGCAGCAGGCACGCCCGCGCTGTGTCGCCGACCGACCGAAGCGCCGTAAGCAACTGGTCGTCGAAGTGCTGCGTATCCTGACGCAGCCTGCCCTTGTCATCGATCACCGGCTTGCCGTCGATCGGCGGATCGGCCTCGGGCAGGGGGGGCGTGGCGCCGTCGCCGGCACTTAAACTGATAGCGCGTCGGCGGTTGTTTTTTCGGCGGTGGTTCAGCGCGACGTGACGCACGATCTGGCCCATCCAGGCGGTAAAATTCGTGCCCGGCTCGAAACTGCTTCGCTTCCTCAAGCCGATCAGCACCGCTTCCTGCACCGCGTCCTCTGCCAGATGTCGATCCACCAGAACGCCGACCGCGATTAGCCACAACACGCGGTACGAATCTCGGAAATGTTCAGCGAAAGCATCGGCGTCCAGCCGAGGTACCGGTCGCACCGGGCCCCCGCCCGGCCGGGATTCGGTGCCGTGCGTTCGCTTCTCCTGCATCAACACTAGTTTAATGTCTTCACCGGCCCCTAAGATTGCACCCATCCGTCCCTTAATCGCCCGTTGACGTTCCTTGCGTTATTGCATAACACCTTGTTACACAATTAGATAGATTGTGTTAGTGCCCTGCGTATACGCCCGGGGTTCGCCTCTGCGTATCAGGCGGGATACGATACCCGCTTGCAGGCCGGGCCCCGCGAGGCCGGCCGGGTTTCCCAAAACTGGGCTCGAATCTGAATCCATGAACATCGTCATCTGCGGCGCCGGCGAAGTCGGCCGACATTGTGCCGAGGTCCTCGCCGCCCAGGGCCACAACATCACCGTCATCGACCTCAAGGCCGAGACGCTCGCCGAGATGGACGACGTGATGGACGTCCGCAGCCTCGTGGGCAACGCGGCGCACGCCGACGTCCTGCTGGAGGCAGGCTGCGCCAAGGCCGAGCTTTTCATCGCCGCGACCAGCACCGACGAGATGAACCTGCTGTCCGCCTCGATCGCCAAGGCGCTAGGTGCCGAGCAGGTCATCGCCCGTGTGCATCACTCCGCCTACTTCGAGCGGCGCGGTCTGGACTACGGCCGCCACCTCGGCATCGACCACCTGGTCTGCCCCGAGTTCTCCACCGCGCTGGCGATCGCCTCCACCCTCCGCGGCCCCGGCTCGCTGGCGATCGAACAGTTCGCACGCGGCCAGGTCGAGATGCAGCAATTCCCCGTTTCAGACGACGCCAAGGCCGTCGGCACTGAACTCCCCTCACTGAAACTGCCCGCCTCCGCCCGGCTCGCCGTGATCGAACGCGACGGCACGCCCTTCATCCCCGACGCACAGACCGTCATCCAGAAAGGCGATATCGTCACCCTGATCGGCGAGTCCGCCGACTTCGACAAGGCACGCAAGCTCTTCGACACCGAGACCGGCAGCAGCCGCCGGATCATGATCCTCGGCGGGACCTCGCAATGCGTCTGGGTCTGCCGGGCACTCAAGGACCGCGGTTTCTCGATACGCGTATTCGAGACCGACGAGGATCGGGCCCGAGTTTTATCTGAAAAACTCGACTGGGCCACGATCCTGCACACCGACGCGATCAACACCGATGCGCTCAAGGACGAACGGGTGGACCTGGCCGACGCCTTTGTCGCGCTGACCGAAGACGAGGAGCGCAACATCCTCGCCGCCGCCCGGGCCCGGACGATGGGCGTCAAACGCGCGGTCGCGCTGCTTCAGCGTTCGACCTACCAGCACCTGCTCAGCCACATCGGGATCGACCGCTCCTTCAGCCCGCGCACCAGCGCCGTGACCGAAGTGCTGCGGGTGATGGATACCGGGCCGGTACGGCACCTGGCGACACTCGCGGATAAAATCGCCGAACTTTACGAGATCAATGTCCCCGTCGGCGCCAAAAAAGTGATCAACATCCCCCTGAAACTCGTCAAACTCCCGGCCAACACCAAACTCGCCGCCATCCAACGCGACGACGAGGTCTTCGTCCCCGGCGCCGACAGCATCATCGAGCCCGGCGACACACTCATCGCCATCGCACCCGCTAGCGCACGCAAAGAGTTACGTAAGTTGTTCAACGGCAAGTGAAGCAGAATTTGTGATTTATTTACTTCTGCCGACAAAATCAAGGTAGCTGCCCCGAAAAAAATCATAAATCATAAATCCGAAATCCTAAATCTCTTACCCCACACCCCACACCCTATACCCCATACCCCGCCTACATGAACATCCGCTACGTCATCCGCGAACTCGGGCTGGTCATGATCGTGCTGTGCCTGTGCATGGTCGCGGTGATGGGCTTTGCGGCGTGGAACTGGTCGGGCGGCAACGAAGACGAACGGATGGCCGTGCTCTCACTGGTCATGAGTGCGGCGGTGGGGGCCGTTGCCGGGCTCTTCTGCTGGCTCTTCGGCAACCGGGCCGGTTTGGATTACCTGGGCCGACGCGAGGCCCTGCTGCTGGTCGCCCTGACCTGGCTCATCGGCGCCGCCGTCGCCGGGCTTCCCTTCTATCTCTGGGCGTGGATGGAGCAGGAACACTTCATCGATCACGAGTTCGGCTCGTTCGCGTTCTGTTACTTCGAGGCGATGAGCGGTCTGACCACGACCGGCGCAACCGTGCTCGGAGACATCGACGCGCTGCCCAAGGGGCTGCTGCTCTGGCGCGCCTTGACGCACTGGCTCGGCGGGCTCGGCATCGTCATGCTCTTCGTCGCCGTCCTGCCCACCCTCGGCGTCGGCGGCAAGAAACTCTTCCAGGTCGAAGCCCCGGGCCCCAAGCACGACGGCGGCGTACGCCCGCGCATCGCCGACACCGCCCGCACACTCTGGCTGATCTACCTCGGCCTGACTGTCGCCGCGATCCTCTTGCTGCGTGTCACCGGCACGATGGACTGGTTCGACAGCGTCTGCCACGCCTTCTCCATGATCTCCACCGGCGGACTCAGCACGCGCGACGCCAGCATCGGCTACTACGACTCGGTCGCCCTGGACCTGGTCTGTATCCTCTTCATGCTGTTGGCCGGCGTTAACTTCGCCATCTTCTACGCGCTGGTGCGCGGCAAGTTCAAGACCGCCTTCCGCGACACCGAGCTGCGTGTCTACCTCGTGCTGAAGGTCGTGGTCACAATAATTGTTGCGTTCAATCTGCTGGGCCAGCCTATTATCAGCACCGGGGGGCGTGTTATCGAGGAGGCCCACGCAGGCCAGGCCCTTCAGTTCGGCGCGTTCCAGACCGTCGCGCTGCACACAGGCACCGGCTTCGTCACCGCCGACTACGACCCCTGGCCTTTCCTGTCCCGTGTCGTCCTGATCGGGCTGATGTTTATCGGTGGCTGCGCCGGTTCCACCGCAGGCGGCATCAAGGTCATCCGCTTCTGGGTCGCCCTGAAAGTCATGGCCGCCGAGCTGGAAAAAATGTTCAGACCCAACGTAGTACGCCCGTTGAAACTCGGCAGGAGCGTGATCGACAACGAGACCGCCGCCTCGGCCGTCATCTACTTCCTGACCATCCTCGTCCTCTTCGGCATCGGCGCATTCCTCATAGGCGAGTTCGAGGGCCGCGTCAGAGAGCCCGACTTCCTCACCGCTATGAGCGCCAGTATGTCCACCCTCTGTAACGTCGGCCCGGGCCTGCACAACGTCGGGCCCACGATGAACTACGGCTGGTTCACCCCCGCAAGCCTCACCGTCATGTCCCTGCTCATGGTCCTCGGCCGGCTCGAAGTCTTCACCATCCTCGTCCTCTTCCTGCCACGGTTCTGGCGGTCGGACTGATACCCATATCAGCCCGCTCACTGTTGACGGCCACCTGCTCAGACTCGATACTGCGCACGTCACATTACTTGGGAAACGTAGTCATGATTATTGTGAACACCGAGTACGTGCCCGGCCGGGACATCGAACAGGTACTCGGCCTCGTCCAGGGCAACACCATCCGCGCCAAACACCTGGGACGCGACATCGCCGCGGGGTTCAAGAACCTGGTCGGTGGCGAACTCAAGGGCTACACCGAACTGCTCACCGAAGCCCGACGCCAGGCCGTCGAACGCATGATGGCCCAGGCCCAGCAGCTCGGCGCCAACGCTATCGTCAACGTGCGCTTCACCACCAGCGCCGTCTCGCAGGGCGCGGCCGAGCTTTACGCTTACGGCACGGCGGTCAAACTTGTCTGACCGATTATGGAGTAGGCTTTGGACCTCATTATCTCCATCATCTGGCAACTCATCGCGCTGCCGATCGCGTTCGTTGTCGGCAGGTTCACCGAACGCCGGCACCTCCGCAGCCTCGACGAACGCGAGGCAGGGTCACGTAGTGTCCTGGTCAACAACCTCAAACGCGTCCCCGACGACGCTTCCGTCCAGGGCTGCCGCATGGTCATCGGGCACGTCGTCATCGCGACCGATTACTGGAAAAGCTTCGCCACCAAGATGCGGAACATCGTCGGCGGCGAGATGAAGTCCGCGCAGTCGTTGATGACCCGCGGCCGCCGCGAGGCGTTGATGCGCCTTATCGAGAATGCCCGGCAGATGGGTGCCGACGAGGTCTGCAACGTCCGCTACGAGTTTTCCAATATCGGCATGATGCGCGGCCGCGGCGGGGGGGCGATGCAGGTCGAGATCCTGGCCTACGGCACGGCGATCGTCCGGCAGGCCCCGGGGGCCAATCAGCCGTGAGCCCAAAGCCCGACCACGACCCGGGCATCGAACACGAGCCACACCTCCGTGGCACGCACACGCCACCCGGCCACGACCCCTCCGAAGGCAAGGCGGGCCACACACTCCAACGCGAAGCACGACGCGGCGGGTCCGACCGGCTCGCCGCCATCAACAGCGTCACCGAAGAACCCTTCGCATTACAAAAAAGCCAAACCCCCACACCCCCCGGGCCGGGCGTTTACTGCGCCCGTTGCGGTTACGACCTGCGCGGCCAGCCCGACGCCGCATGCCCCGAGTGCGGGTTCGATCCCTCCACGGGATACGCGGCCTACCTAAAGGAACGCATCGACGCGACCCCCGCAGGCATGCAATGGGCTGTCATGCTCCTGGCCATTTTCTGTGGCGGCCTGCTGTCGATACTCGGTACGTTCATCGGTCAGGCCATGCTGGGCTCCGGCTCGGGCCTGGTCGCACTCGCCGTCTCCGGACCGATCTATGAAGAGCTGATGAAGGTCATGCTGGTCTTGATGCTGATCGAACTCAAGCCCTACCTGTTCAAGTCTTCCGTCGGCATCTGGGTCGCCACGCTCTCAAGCGCCGCGACCTTCGCCGTGATCGAGAACCTGCTCTACCTGCTTGTTTACATCCCCGACGCCGGCCCGGCGATCGCCCTGTGGCGCTGGTCGGTCTGCTCCGCCCTGCACATATCCTGCACCGCGATCACGACCCTCGGCCTGGCCCGCATGTGGCGAAAGTCCATCATCAGCTTCCGCCCACCTTTGATCTCACATGCCATGCCCTACATGGTCGTTGCGATCGCCGTACACGGGGTTTACAACGCCTTCGCCGTACTCATGCACTTCACCGGTCTGCTTTTCTAGCCCCTGAAAGCCGCCTACTTGACCTTGGCCTGCCATCCCTGAACAATACCCCCTGATCCTTACCAGACACCAGCCACAAGACACCAGCCACCCAATATGCCCATCGCCGACCAAGACATCGTAAACGTGGACGTCCCCCCGCTGACCCCGGCCCAGGCCTTCTACCTGCCCGAGGTCTTCAAGGGCCTGGGCACGACCCTCAAGCACATGGCCAAGGCCGTCGCGCGCGGCAAGGGCAACCTCGCCATGGCCTACCCCGAGGAACGCCGTGAGCACCTGCCCATCGAAAAAGGCGGCATGCACGTCGGCAACTTCCGTGGCGTCCACCGCCTCAACCGCGACGAGCAGGGCCGCGTCCGTTGCGTCGCCTGCTTCATGTGTTCGACCGCCTGCCCGGCGCACTGCATCCACATCGAGGCCAGCGAAGCCCCCTGGGACGACCGCGAAAAATACCCCGCCAAGTTCGACCTCGATGAGCTGCGCTGCATCTACTGCGGCATGTGCGAAGAAGCCTGCCCCGTCGATGCCATCGAACTCACCCAGACCTACGACGTCGTCGGCTTGTCACGCCAGGAAATGATCTTTGACAAGCAAAAACTCCTCGCCGTCTACGACGCCACGATCGACGGCAAGCCGATGTAAAACCCAAGCCGCTGGTGATGCAAGGAAGCGCCCGGTGCAACGATTCTTTTCGCCATTCCCGACACCGACACGGATAATCCGATCCGCGCGGTTTGTTTTTCTGCTGATGTTGGCGACTAGCCTCCAAGGCTGCGGCGGCGGTAACGGCGGCACCCCAGGCATCCTCGCCGGCCCAAACGCCGACGGCCGGGCACGCATCACCGAAGCCGAACTCCAGAACGAACTCGACGAATACACCGACCGGTTCTCCGGCATCGTCAGCGCCGCCGCCAACGAGATCGCCGCGACCAGCCCGCAGCGAGAAGCCCGCAAGGCCGCGCTACTCTGGAAGATCCGCGTCGTCCCCCGGCTGCAAGACATGGTCTTCGGCGCCGAACCCCAAGAAGCCTTCCTCGACGCCGCCACGCTCACCATGCAGATGCGCAAGTACCTGCAAGGACCCGGCACCGACGGCGCGTCGCTCTTCGGTGATCAACAGCAGATCGCGATCGACGCCGCGCAGGTCCTCGAGGACGACATCTTCCGCATCGGCGGCCTGTTCCTCAACGCCCAGCAACTCGAAACCCTGCGCACCGAGGTCGATACCTTTACGCAGCAGCACGTGATCCGCGGCACCTTCTCCCTCGCCGACGGCCGGGCCACCAGCACACAGGAAGCCCGAAGCGGCGGCTTCGACTGGGTCACCACCATCCCCATGGCCCCGTTCCGCGCCCTGGAAGGCATCGACGCCGGAGCACAGGCCATCAGCGACTTCAATACCACCGCCAGCCAGTTCTCACAGATCGTCGAAGACATGCCCCAGCAGGTCCGCTGGCAGATCGAACTGCTCTGGTACGAACTCGAAGAACGCGAATCGATCGCCAACACGCTTACAAGTTTCCAGACACTCGCCGACAGCTCCGCCAAACTCGCCGACACCGCCGCGACGCTGCCGCAGGAAGTACGCGAGCAACTGTCCCTCACGCTCGACGACCTGGAACAGCGCCAGGACGCCCTTCAGTCAACGCTCGATCAGACCCGCCAGACGCTCGACACCCTCGGCACAACCGTCGGCCAGACCAACACGCTCGTCGAATCGATCGACCAGGCGAGCCAGAGCATCACCCAGGCCGGCGAAGCCTGGCGGCAGACCGTACTCGCCCTCGGTGAACTCACAACCTCCGACCAGCCCGCCGAAGCATCCGCCGATTCCGAACCTTTCAACATCAAGGATTACGCCGACACCGCCGACCGCCTCACAGCCGCCGCGTCCGAGCTGCGTGCGCTGGTTGCCGAGATCCGTGAAACCGTCGCCTCGGACGACGTAAGCAAACTCACCGGCGTCACGCTCAACGACGCCGAACAACGCGGCCGAAGCGTCACCGACCACGCCGCCTGGCGCATCCTCCAACTCATGGGCGCAGCCTTCATCCTCGCAATCATCTACCGCCTCATCTCCCACAAACTCACCAGACGCACCGCCTCGGCCTGATACCCGAGGCGCCTCTCGATTCACCACCGCGCAACCGCTCCTGCTATCATGTACCCAGCAGGAGATTTCTCGTGGATTCACCCATCGACGCACGCGCCCCACGCCCCGACCGCCTTTCCATCGCCCGCAACTGGCTGCCCCGGTACACAGGCATGCCCATCGACGGCTTCGGCGACTACATCCTCCTGACCAACTTCCACAGCTACCTCCACGCCTTCGCCGACCGTTTCAACTGCGAGATTAAAGGCGAAGACCGGCCCATGCAGGCCGCTACCAATGACGAAGGCCTGAGCATGATCAACTTCGGTATCGGCTCCGCCAACGCCGCTACCATCATGGACCTGCTCAGCGCAAGACACCCCAAGGGCGTGCTCTTCCTCGGCAAGTGCGGCGGGCTCAAACACTCCACCGAGATCGGCCACTTCGTCCTGCCCATCGCCGCCATCCGTGGCGAAGGCACCAGCGACGACTACTTCCCACCGGAAGTCCCCGCGCTGCCTTCCTTCAAACTCCACAAGTTCGTCTCCGACAAGATCATCGCTCACGGCTACGAGTACCGCACCGGCGTCGTCTTCACCACCAACCGCCGCATGTGGGAACACGACCAGCGCTTCCTCGACCGCCTCCACGCCGCCAGCGCACTGGCCATCGATATGGAAACCGCCACCATCTTCATCGTCGGCCACTACAACCAGATCGCACGCGGCGCGCTGCTGCTGGTCTCCGATGTCCCCAACACGCCCGAAGGCGTCAAGACCGAAGCCTCCGACCAGATGGTCACCAGCCGCTGGGCCGATATGCACCTGGAACTCGGCATCGAAGCCATGAGCGAAATCAGCGATAAAGGCGAAATGATCAAGCATTTCACGTATTAACCGCACTTGCAATTTTCCCCCGCCAATCCCGACTAACCCGATAGAAACACCATGGAACTCGCCACGCTCATCTATGGGGCGGGATCGGTCGGTCCCTTCGCTTCCCGGGCATTCGTCCCGGCGTTTATCACCGCGCTGGCGCTACGCTTCGCACCCGAGTACGCGGCCTGGTTCCCCGACGACGTGGCCGCGGCCGCCAGCCAGGCACCGACATGGTTCACCTGCAACACCTCGCTGATCATCTTCGGCATCCTCGCGGCCCTGGAGATCGCCGCGACCAAGAGCCCGGACATCCGCGCTGTCTACCAGGAAGTCGATAAGTACGCCAAGTCCGCCGTCTCCGTCATCACCTACCTCGGCATCGCCAGCGTTCAAGACGTCTCCTTCGTCGAGCAGGTCGTCAAACATGCCGGCTACGCAGACGGCCTGCCCGCGCTGATGGTCGGGCTCGCCGTGCTCTGGCTGGGGACGATGCGAGCCGACACGCTCCTCGTATTTTCACAGGCCGATGAAGACGACGACATCGGCGTGCAGGGTCTGTTCAGTTGGGCGGAGGATATCTGGGCGTCGTTCGGCGTCTTGCTGCTGTTGGTCTTCCCGATCGTCATGCTAATCCTCATCGGCATCGTCGCGGGCGTCCTAGTGCTGATGCGTAAACGCGCCGAAGCCAAAGAAGAAAAATCAAAAATCGCATGCACCCACTGCGGCGAAAAGATCTACGGCTCGGCCGTGCGCTGCTACAACTGCAACACGCCCAACGACCCGCCGCGCGGATTGAACTTCCTCGGCCGATCGCTCGAAACCCCGACACTCGACCCGGAAGACCACCCCTACACGCTGGTCGAAAAGAAGCGCTGCCCCGTCTGTGCGACGCGCTTCGAGAAACGCGCCGTGTATCAGACCTGCGACGCCTGCGGCCACGAGCTGTTCGCCGACCGCGCCTTCGCCGATGCCTACATCGCTCGCCTCGACAAGAAGCTGCCGCTGGTCGTCATGATCGCTACGCTCTTCAGCTTCGTCCCTATCATCGGCCTGATCCCCGGCGTGATCTATTACCGCATGACGCTCATCGGCCCGATGCGCCGCTACATCCCGCGCGGCCGCGCCATCGTGCTGCGTTGGCTCATACGCGTCCTGATCTTCCTGCTGATCATGTTCCAGTGGGTCCCCGGCGCAGGCGGCCTGGTCGTGCCCAGCATGGCGCTGATCAACTACGCCTTCTACCGCAGAACCTTCCGCGCCATGCTCGGGAAGTCGGCCTGACCGCAACAAAGCCGTTCACGCATCAGATTCCGGGCTTTTACCGCGTGGTATCATGGGGCCGTACCGTCTCACGGTCCGTCATCCGGCAGGGAGCGCCCTATGACCACCACATCGGCCGGGCTTAAGTTCGCCTCGGCGGTGAGCGACGTGGCTGACACCCGCGACGCCCAGCGTGAGGTGTTGCACGGCCTGAGCAAACAACTCGGCGATCGAAGCGCGGACCTCCTGATTGCCTTCGCCACCCCGCACCACGCCGACGGCCTGGCCGACGCCTGCAACGCGCTGCAAACCAAACTCCACCCGCGCGTCCTCATCGGCGCGTCGGTCAGCGGTGTCATCGGCATCTGCCAGGAACTCCAGGAAGGCCCGGGCCTCTCCGTGCTGGCCGGCCAACTCCCCGGCGCGAGCCTTCAGGGCTTCAGCTACGAACAGTTCGATTGGCCCGCCATCATCGACGCGCCCGAAGCCCTGCGCGACGCGATCCACTTTACCGAAGACGCAAACGACGACGGCAAAGGACCACGCGCGATCCTCATGCTGGCCGACCCGTTCAGCACGCCGATGGTCCGGCTGCTGCCCGCGTTCTCTTCCTCGTTCCCCGGCGTGCCCGTCATCGGCGGCATGGCAAGCGGCGCACAGAACGCCGGGCAGAACACGCTCATCCTCAACGGCCGACCGATGCACGAAGGCGCCGTCGGCATCGCCATCGGCGGACATGTTGACGTGCAGACCACCGTCAGCCAGGGTTGCCGCGCCGTGGGCAAAACGTTTGTCATCACCAAGAGCCACCGCCACGTCGTCAAGGAACTCGGCGGGCAGAACCCCGTGGCCGCGCTGCAGGAGATGGTCGCCACGCTCGGCTCACAGGACCGCGAACTGATCCAGCGCAACGGCCTGCTCGTCGGCCGCGTGATCAACGAGTACAAGTCCCGCTTCGGGCGCGGCGACTTCCTCATCCGCAATATGGTCGGCGTCGATACCGAGCAAGGCTTCATCGCCATCGGCGACACGCGCGTACGCACCGGCCAGACCATCCAATTCCATATCCGCGACGCACAGGGTGCCGAGGACGACCTGCGCATGATGCTCAGCGCCCAGCAGGTCCACGGCGAAGCGCAGGGCGTGCTGCTTTTCACCTGCACCGGCAGGGGGACCCACCTCTTCCCGCACCGCCACGCCGACGCCGGCATGATCCACGACGCACTCGGACCCGTCCCCCTCGCGGGCGCTTTCTGCGCCGGCGAGATCGGACCCGTCGGCCCCCATAGCCACCTCCACGGCCACACCGCCTGTCTCGCGGTGTTTCGCAGTAGTGGTTAGTGGTTGGTGATTCGTGGTTGGTGTTTCGATCCCGGCCGTGCATATTTGAAGTTGCTTGAACGCATTTACATAAACCATTCAGGATTCCGTTAAACCATACGCTTATCCAACCACCAACCACCAACCACCAACCACCAACCACCAACCACCAACCACCAACCACCAACCACCAACCACCAATCCCCATGTCCCTCCTCGCCGACCTCATCCTGATCCTGCATACGATGTTCATCGCGTTCGTCGTGTTCGGTTTATTACTGATCCTGATCGGCGGCTTTATGCGCTGGCGCTGGGTGCGCAACCGCTGGTTCCGCTGCCTGCACCTGGCCGCGATCGGCATGGTCGTCCTGCAGGCCTGGTTCGGCACCCAGTGCCCGCTGACCACGCTCGAAAACCACCTGCGCGTCAAAGCCGGGCAACCCGCTTACGAGTTGGGCTTTATCGCCGACCACCTGCACCGGGTCATTTTTTTTGAGGCCCAGCCCTGGGTCTTTACGCTCTGCTACAGCTTGTTCGGCCTGCTGGTCCTTATGTCGCTTTTCCTGATCCGCCCCGACTGGCGCGGCAAAAACCCGGCTAAGCCGATCAACGACAAGGCTTCACACGCAACCGGCATTTCAGGCACGAAAGTGTGATGGTGGAAAACTCACGCGTTATCGGCTTGTGTCTAGTTTTCCTTGGAATTCACGAACCGCCGTGGCATAATATGAGTACAACGCTTGTGTGACCGAACCACACCTTTCTCCAACGGAGCGGACGCATGCGGATCGAAGTAGTTGGCGTTCATTTGGATGTTTCCCCCAGCCTGGCGGAATACGTCACCCACCGGATCGAACACAGCCTGGACCGATTTGAAGAGCGCATCCAACGGGTCAACGTGCGCCTCGAAGACGTCAGTGGCCCGCACGGCCCGGGCACCAAACGCTGCCACATGGAAGTGCACCTGGTCCACCGAGACACCGTCATCGTCGAGCAGGACCACACCGATCTTTACACCGCGGTGGACAAGGCCGGTGCAAGGCTCAAACGCACCGTCCGAAGGCAAATCAACCGCATCCGCGACGCACGACGCGCCCACCGCGACCCGATACGCACCGCCTGGGCGTAACGGAACGTTCGCCGCGAGCTAGCTGAGGACGTGCCTCGCGTGACGGGGCCGGCCGGTTGCGCGTTGTCTTTTCCTGCCGACGGATTTAGCCCGTAAGACGCCACGCTTCAACGGGGCCTGCTCACCCGGTGCGGGGATCGGCACCAGCGCCAGTCGCGTGCTGAACCGGGCGTAAGGATCGCCGGCGTCATCCGCGCACTCCGCCAAGGCACACGTGAATACCATCGAGTCATGATTCGCTTCTGTCTGCCGCAGGTTCTGTAACACCCGCCGGGCAAGCCGTTCACTATTAGTCACCCGCGACCCCGCTAGCCGTGATATCGAATCCGACAGCACCGCCAGCCGACGGTGGGGCGGCAGGTCCGCGTGGACCCTGATAATAGCGCGGCGCATCCCGTGATTGGTCTGCGGTGTATCCTGGCGCGGTCGCTCGGCGCAGGCCCGTGGTCGGGTCAACAGCATCAGCAAGACGGTTTGCGTCGTGGTCTGCATGACAGCGGTCGCGCAAGCCCTGTCGGGCGCCTGATCGAGTACGGCTTGGGTTGCCCCTCCAAATGGGCGGGGGGTTCACCGGGAGCGTCCGATAGATTCCGTCCTGGACGCGTTCCAGTGCGGTTAAGATAGGCAATATAGTAAAAAGAGCAAATATATTTTGTCTGCCCCCTCCGCCCGCGATTTCATCGGCCCGGGCTCTGCGGTAGGGTGGTAGACCCACGGGCACGAACTCCGCCCGGGATGGATCATGTTTACACGCTTGCGAGGGAACGACATGCCCAGACACTTCCGCTTCACGTTCACGCTGCTTTGCCTCATCGCCTGCACACACACGATTGCGATAGCCCAGGCCGCCGCCGATGCGCCGACGCGCCCCAACATCCTCTTCATCTTCACCGACGACCACGCCAACGCCGCCATCAGCGCCTACGGCTCGACGATCAACGAGACACCCAACCTCGACCGCATCGCCGACCAGGGCGTCCGCTTCGACAACTGCCTGGTCACCAACTCCATCTGCGGGCCCAGCCGGGCGGTCATCCTCACCGGCAAGTACTCACACCTCAACGGCTTCAGGGTCAACGGCGACAACTTCGACGGCAGCCAGCAGACCTTCATCAAGCTCCTGCACGACGCGGGCTACGCCACCGCCGTCATCGGCAAGTGGCACCTCAAGTCCGATCCCACCGGCTTCGACTACTGGAACGTCCTCATCGGCCAGGGCCTCTACTACAACCCCCGCATGATCGACAACGGCACGCAAGTCACTTACGAGGGCTACACCACCGACATCATCACCGACCTCTCGCTGGAATGGCTCGAGAACGGGCGCGACAAGACCAAGCCTTTCATCCTTATGTACCAGCACAAGGCACCGCACCGTAACTGGTCGCCGGGGCCCGACCACCTGACGATGTACGACGACGTCACAATCCCCGAGCCCGAATCGCTGTTCGACGACTACACAGGCCGCGGCTCCGCGGCGAAGATGCAGGAGATGGAGATCGCACGTGACCTGGACGAGTTTGACCTCAAACTCCTGGAACGCAAGGGCCTGACCGAAGAGCAGCTCGCCGCGTGGAACGCCGCCTACGGCCCGAAGAACGAGGCCTTCCGCCAAGCCAACCTCCAGGGCGACGACCTTGTCCGCTGGAAGTATCAGCGCTACATCAAGGACTACCTCCGCTGCGTAGCTTCCGTCGATGACAACGTCGGGCGCATGCTCGATTACTTGGAAGAATCCGGCCTCGCGGAGAACACCATCGTCGTCTACTCCTCCGACCAGGGCTGGTACCTCGGCGAGCACGGCTGGTTCGACAAGCGATGGATGTACGAACCCTCGCTCAAGACGCCGCTGCTGGTCCGCTGGCCCGGCGTCGTCAAGCCCGGCACGGTCAACACCGACATCGTCTCCAACCTCGACTTCGCCGAGACCTTCCTCGACGCCGCGGGCGTTGATATCCCCGACGACATGCAGGGCGCGAGCCTCGTCCCCGTACTCAAGGACGAGACGCCCGACGATTGGCGCGACAGCTTCTACTACCACTACTACGAATACCCCAACTGGCACATGGTTCAGCGCCACTACGGCGTCCGCACCGAACGCTACAAGCTCATCCACTTCTACCAGATCGACGAGTGGGAGATGTACGACCTGGAGAAAGACCCCAACGAGATGACGAGCGTCTACGGCGACCCCGCCTACGCCGACATCCAGGCCGAACTGCACAAGGAACTGGACCGCCTGCGCGAACACTACCAGGTCGGCGAAGACACCGTCGTCCTGGAAGACAAGCCGATGTACCACACCCGCTGACCGCGCCCAACCACGCGGTCCAGGTGGATTAAGCCGCAGTAACCCCAACCCCATACCGCGCCCCCGCGGCGAGGCGTGCTTCAGCACGCCGGCGCTTTGTATCAGTCCACAACACTAAACCCCCGGCACGTCCGATCATCCCGCCCCGTGCCAAGTCTGTCCCATCGTCTAACGACTATCCGATGCTATTACGGATCGGCTGTGACCGCGGCGGTATTGCCGTCGTGAGCACAACCGCGTTGGCCCGACCGTCAACGCACTCTTTTTATCTAAGGGGGCAACATGCCACGCACTTGCATCTTTCACCGTTTTATCGGTACCGCTTTATTCATCACCTTGATGGCCGTATCGCCTTGCGGCGCCGCCGTCACATACCAAACGCTCGCGTTGTCAGGCGGCCCGGCCCCGGATTCCCCAGCGGGCGTCACATATCACACCGTCCACGGCGGAATCATCTATGACTCGGGTCTGATCCGCCTCGTCGCGGCGAGGTCGAGCCTTGGCCTGGACAACCAGTTCAGGACCGACAACTGGGTGATCGACGCAGGCGTCGCCACGCTCGTGGCCCGAGCCGGTGATCCCGTGCCGGGCGCCGACCCCGGCGTAGTCTTCTTCTCTACCACGGCCACACACTTCATCCAGCCTGACCAGTTCATCCTTTATGGTGTTCTCACCGGCCCCGGCGTCGATACCACGAACGACAGGGCTTACTGGCACGTCGATGGCGCGACGACACGACTCATCGCACGCGAAGGCGACATCCTGCCCGGCGGCGACCCGGCCCGACGCTTCAGGCGTTTGAGCACGATCGCCCGAAATCAGAACGGGCAAACCATCTTCGCCGACGCCCTGTCTTCAACCGGCCTGGCGCCAAACGGGACACTCGAGGCCCGGCTCTGGTTCTACGATGACGGCGACCTGACGCTTGTGGCCGAGAAAGGCGATCAGGCGCCGGGCATGCCCGACGGTAGCCGTTTCTATTCCTTCGGCAACTACGAGATCAACCGGCAAGGCAAGATCGCCTTCTCCGCCCAGTTGACCGCTTATACGCTGACCGGCTTCTGGACCGGCACGCCCGGCGACCTGGAACTGCTTATCACGCAGGACACGCAAGCACCGAACATGGCGCCCGGTGTGATGATCGACGGCCTGCTCCGCCCCTTGTTGGATACCCAAGGCCGGGCGACCTTCTGGGCAAGACTACGCGGCCCGGGGATCGACGCAACCAACAACGACGGGTTCTGGTCCAACCGTGACGGCACACTCCAACCCGTCATGCGCGAGGGCGACCCGGCGCCGGGCATGGCCCCGGGCGTTGTGTTCGGACGTGTCTCGGGCAACCTTATCAACCTCCACAATGTCTGGCTTGACCCGAACGACCGGTTCGTCTTCACCGCACATGTCACCGGCCCAGGCATCGATCACAGCAACGACCTTGGCCTGTGGATCGAACGCGAAAGCGGCTTTGAACTTCTGCTTCAGACCGGAGAACGTGCACCCAACACGGGGCCAGGGCAGGTCTTCGCCAACTTCGATCGGCCCATCTTCAACGCCGCGGGTCAGGCGCTGTTCCACGTACGCCTCGAGGGGCCCGGCGTCGATATCAACAACGAGTTCGGCTACTGGGGCATCGACAGTGACGGCTCTATCGTACGCATCGTCCGGCGCGGCGCACTTTTCGATGTCAACGACGATCCGCTTGTCGATGACTTCCGCGCGATCGATCGGATCGATCTGGGCTACGCGACCGGCGGCGACCACGGCGATGAAATCGGTTTTACCAGCGACGGCCGATTCGTGGTCGGCCTTACGTTTACCGACGGCACCAGCGGCGCGTTTCTGTTCACCATCCCGGAACCCGCCTCCGCTGTGTTGCTGGGTCTGGGCCTGCTAAGCGGTGTCATGCCTCGACGATACATCGTGTAACAGTTCGCCATGTACGGCCCGCACGCCTCACTACCCCCGCGTGCATACTGCGCTATACTAATGCCCGATACACAAACCCCGCAGCGGGCAACCACCATGAGAACCTCACTCGTCCTTACCGTCATCGGCCCGGACCGCACCGGCCTGGTTGAGGCCGTCGCCAACGCGGTCGCCGACCACGGCGCCAACTGGCTTGAGTCGCGTATGGCCAGGCTCGCGGGCAAGTTCGCCGGCGTCCTGCGCGTCGATGCGCCCAACGAGAACATCGCCGCGCTCAAGGAGGCGCTCAACGAGCTGAAGACCAAGGGACTTCACGTCGTGATCGAGTCCACCGACGAGCAGCCCGCCGAGGCGGCTTCCCGCACGCTTAGCCTGAGCCTGCTGGGCCACGACCGGCCCGGCATCGTCCGCGACGTCTCCCGGGCACTGGCCCAGCGCGGCGTCAACGTCATCGAGTTCCATACCCAGGTCACCAGCGCCCCCATGACCGGCGACCCCCTGTTCAAGGCCACCGCCACCCTCCACGCCTCGCAGGACACGTCGCTTGACGAACTGCGCGAATCCCTCGACCACATCGCCAACGACCTCGACCTCGACCTGCACCTGGAAGAGCCGACTGCGGGTTAGACCGTGAGGGGAGCCAAACGCCGGCTCACTTTTCCCCTTGGGTATTTTGCGCACGCAATGACCGTGTTTGTGCGCAAAAAACGGGGCGGACACGACCCCCCTCCCCCCTGCGGGCGAGCTTTCAGCGTAAGTGTATTTTTCTTCGTTAAATACAGCGTGTCCTACCCCGGGGGGGTAGGACGTCCGCCCCCTGTGCGCACAAAAGCGGTCGTTATCGATATTGGTGGGTGTATGTGTCATTAAGTTGAAGTGTGCACGGGTCTTGGGCCTGTTGTGCGGGGTGTGAACCAGAACGGAGGCTTTATGACAGGCCTTCTCTATATAGGAGAAACGGACGTATTTGTGCGCGCGGGTGGGTCCGCCGTGTGTTACACGGCGGCTGTTGAATGGGGTGTTTGTTACTACTTGGATTAGTGTGTGCGGCGTTGTGTGGTAGCGAGCAGGGCGGGGGTCAGAAGCAGGAGGGTGGTTGGCTCGGGGATGTTGACGTTGTTGGTGGGTGGGATGCCTGCGTTCCAGTTGCCGAGGACGGTGTTGAGGTCAGCGATGCCGACGAAGCCGTCGCCGGAGGGGTCGCCTGACAAGAGGTCGCCCGGCGAGACGTTCTGGTTCCAGTTGCCCAGGACGATGTTGAGGTCGGCGATGCCGACGAAGCCGTCGCAGTTGAGGTCGCCTTCGATCCCGGGGATAGACAGTGTGACGATCCCGACGGGCAGCGAGAAGCCGTCGGCGAAGAGGCCGGAGTCGCCCAGGTCAAGCGCGTCGCTGTCGCCGTTGGCGTCACGGATGTGCAGCACCCTGCCGTCATTGAAGTTGGTCAGCAGGAAGCCGCCGAATGGGTGTGGTGTCATGTGCTGTGGGCTGTTCAACCCGCCGAAGACGCTGTCGGAATAGCTGAGCACTTCGGCGGTGTCGAACAGGTCCTGGTCGGCGTTGAGGTCGCGTGCGTGGTAGATGGTGTTTTCCAGGCTCGCGGTGAAAAAGAAGCCGCCGTTGCCGTCGGCGAGCATGCCTCGGATCATCCCGAAGCCGGTTGCGATGGGCAGGTTTTCTCCGACGTCGAGCGTATCGCCGTCGCCGTTGAGGTCGATCAGCCGGTGTATTGAGCCGGCCGGGTCGGCGGAAGCAACGAGCAGCGCGTTATTCAGTGGCAGCATCGCATGTGGCGAGGCGATACCATCTGCGAATAGAGTTCTTTCGCCGATGTCCAGCACGTCGCCGTCCTGGTTGAGGTCGTCCAGCCGCCAGACGCGATGGGTGGCGGCGTCGCTGACGAACCAGTGGTCGCTGATCGGGTCGTGTGTGACGTGGCCGGCGTCGGGGAGGTTGTCGAGCCAGACCGTGTTTTCGCCGATATCCAGCGCGTCGCCGTCGTTGTTGAGGTCGATCATCCGCAGGACGCGTGCCCCGCCGGGCGTGCCCTGCTGGGTGACGTAGACGGCCTGGCGGTCGGCGTACATTCCCCCGAACGAGCCGGTGAACCCGGAAGCCCAGATTTTTTTTTCGCCGATGTCCAGCGCGTCGCCGTTGGCGTTGAGGTCGTCGAGCCGCCAGATCGAACCGGTGAACTTTTCGTTGACAAGGTAAGCGGTTTTCGCCGCCGAGCAGGGGTGCACGGGCAGGCAGGCCGCCAGCACCGCTGCCTGCAGGCACAAGTAACACGTGATGGAACGTCGTACGCGCGGCATGACCGTGTGAGGGACCGGGCGGGATAGTGTCATCGGTTCACACCGGGTTGTCGCCACAGTGTTGAGAGGCCGAGCAGGCCCGCGAGGCAGATCGCGCCGGCCGGTTCGGGCACGACGGCGGGGGGGTCGACGATGAAGCGCATCTGGCCTGTGCCGGATCCGGTGTTGGTGATATAGGCGATGGCGGGGAAGCCGTGGCCGAACTCGTTAAACGCCAGCGAGGTGCGTGGCGCGATGGTGGTGCCGGTGCCGGTGACGGTTTGTGTGTTCCAGATGGAGCCGTTGAACCATGCGAGCTTAACGTTGCCGGTGGTCTCGCCGTAGGAGATAACCGGCCGGCCGTCGCGTGGATCGAATGCCAGGGACTCGTTGCCTAATTGGGAGCCGAAGATGCTGGTGACGAGGCTGGGGTTCCAGAAGGCGTCCAGCGCGTCCCACTTGGCGTACCAGAGCTGGGACTCGGACCCGGTCCAGTGTGACCATGCGACGGCGGGCTGGCCGTCGGCGGGGTCGATTGCGACGGAGCCGTTGACGTAATCGGGCGTGCCTTCCTCGGCGTTGGTGCTGACCACGCTCAGGCCCCAGCCGGTGAACGGGTCTTTGATCCAGACGTCCAGGTCGCCGAATGTGCCCTGTGAGAGGTAGCGCGGGGCGATGACCGGGCGGTTCTGCGGGTCGAACGTGAGCGAGGGGTGTGACTCGGGGTCGGAGGTGACGATTTCGATCCCGTCGGTGGAGCTGAGTACGCCGTCGAGGTTGGAATCGAAGACGTAGTAGAGGTCGCCGAAGTTCCCATCGTTTCGTGTGGCGGCGACGGCGGGTCGGCCGTAGACGTCGAAGGCGATAGAGGTGCCGAGGTTCCATATCCTGCCGGTAACCGCGGTGTTGTCTACCAGGTTGGTCTGCCAGTTGTTTAAGGTGGGGGAGAAGTAGGTGTAGTTGAGGCCGTTGTCGGCGCCGTAGGTGATGGCGGGCTGCTCGCGTCGGTCGAAGGCGATGGAGGGGTGTTTGACGTTGATGCCTCCGAGCGAGCGTGTCCTCCATCCGGTGCCATCGACGAGCCGGGCGAAGGTGAGTGATCCGGTGGTGCCGACCAGGGCGGTGGCGGGCGTGCCGTGGTGATCGAAGGCCATGAACCGGTCGCCGCGGTGGTTGTCGTGGGAGGCGTTGGCGATGAGTTCGGAGGCTTTCCATGACGGGGCCGTGGTGATAGCAAACGCGGGGGCGGCGGAACCGGCCAGCAGCAACCCGATGGCGGCCGAACGAACGATCCGCGCTTCACAGAAGTTGACCACTCTGGTTTTTGTCATGGAGCTATCCTTTGGAAATATCGACCTTCGATCATGCTTGCCCGGGATACCCGGGTCCGACCTGCGGACCGCGCCTGGTGAGAATCGCCCCGGTTTCTCGGGCCGTACTCGTGGTCTTGGTTGTTCGGAGCTCTGATTAGGGTGTTTGCCGAATGGCGACAAGACTTAAGTAGGCTGAATAACAGCCGGCGAACTACCTCCTTGCCGCGTCTATTTTAACCCTTGTCCGCCCATATACAAGAGGTTGGGACACGGCATGGAAAGGTTTCGTTCGGCGTTGGCGGGGGTCAGTCGGGGCGTTTGAGCAACACCGCCTGTGTCAGCAGGCACAGCACCAGCGTCCCGGGCTCGGGGATGTTGACGTTGTTGGTGGGGGGGGTGCCTTTGTTCCAGTTGGTGAGCAGGACGTTGAGGTCGTCGATGCCGACGAAGCCGTCGCCGATGCCTGCGAGGTCGCCCTGGAAGCGGTTGCCGAGTGTGACGGGTTGGTTCCAGTTGCCGAGGATGATGTTGAGGTCTGCGATGCCGACGAATCCGTCGGCGTTGATGTCGCCGGGGAGAGCGATGCGGAAGATTTCGCCGCCGAGGTCGATGATGTAGAGGTTGCCGTAGGCGTCTTCTGTAAAGGCGACGATGCTGTTGATATTGCCGATGTTGGATGCGAGTGTGGGGTTGATGCGTTCGATGGTGTTGTCGGGGTCGGCGGGGTCAAAGGACCAGATGTTGTTGCTGCCGTAGTCGGCGAAGATGTATTTGCCCTGGAGTTGTGTGACGGGTCCGCGGTAGACGGTGCCGCCGGTGACGGTGGTGCCCTGGAAGGTGCCGGAGCCGCGTGTGTAGTCGTAGATGGGTGCGACATAGTCTGCGGGTTCGGGCCCTCCGATACCGGTTGCGGGCGTAGCGATATCGCCCTCGCGTAGGCGCCAGCCGAAGTTTTCGCCGCCGGTGCTGTCGGAGGGGATAAGGTCGATCTCTTCGCGGGCGCCTTGTCCGACGTCGCCGATGTAGAGGTCGCCTGTGAGCCGGTCGAAGGAAGCGCGGAAGGGGTTTCGCAGGCCGTAGGCGAAGATCTCGTCGTCGCCGGTGACGCCGACGAAGGGGTTTGTGGCGGGGATGCTGTAGTTGGCGTTGGGGTCGGTGGGGAAGTCGTCGCCGTCTATGTTGATGCGGAGGGTTTTGCCGAGGAGGTTGTTTGTGATGTCCTGAGCGTTGCCGGTGCCTGCGGTGTGCCCGGTGCCGTTGTCGTTGGAGTTACCGCCGTCGCCGATCATGACGTAGAGGTTTGCATCAGGGTCGTTTGGTTTGAAGCCGATCCACCCGCCGTTGTGGTTGCCCTGGGGTTGTGCGGTGCTGAAGATTTCAGTGGGTGTGGTGTTGGCTGCGAGGTCGGTGAGTGGGTTGGTGACGGTGTACTCGCGGATGCGTGTGGTGAGTGAGGTTGCGGTGGCGCCGTCGGTGGTGATGTGGACGTAGAACTTGCCGTTGGTGTCGAAGTCCGGGTGGAAGGCGAGGCCCAGGAACCCGCCCTCGAAGAAGGTATCGACGTTGGGGATGGTGAGGAAGTTTGGTGCGGTGATCTGGCCGGTGGTGATATCCATGACCTTGATGACGCCGCTGCGTTCGGCGATGAAGAGTGCGTTGGGCCTGCCGGGCGCGTGGGTGGCGTACATGGGTGAGCTGAGCCCGGCGGCGACGCGTGTGGAATCGAGCGCGGCGGAGGCGACGGGTGTGGTTGCCAGGGCGGCGAGCAGGGCCGTGCAGTGGGCCAGGGTCTTGAGTTGAGGGCGTATTGAAAAGCGCACCGTTTCCTCCCTTTATGTGAGTGTCGGGTCAGGAATCTACAGGGCCCGGATGGATCACTACAGGGTAATGCACGGGGGGGCAGAGTCAATGGTTTTTTAACGTGGTGCGGGCTGTGGGAAACGAGGGTGGGTGGGCGGTTTCGGGG